>JAAXYX010001034.1:0-27257 GCA_036851915.1 Ptenothrix huangshanensis
TTCATGAGGCCCCCCTCCCCTTGTCATTTTTCATCATTTTTCTCGTACCCCCTACCCCCCCTAAACCCATGACGCCATTTTTGCAAGCTCCCATATGAGCAAAGGGCGATTTCACAGGTTGTTTCGTGCCCTTTATATTATATCTATATCCTCTTATAGAAATTAAACTACCTACTCAAATTACCCATACCCTTACGCTCCCAATATGTAGCTCTGTGTTTGAACTAATATTGGTATTGTCCTTGACATGTGGCCCGCATGAACCTCAACCTCAACTTCTAGAATTCACAAGGCTCAAGGTTGACGGAGTTATATTACAATGATGTGTTTGCTTATCCCTAATGTTTCATTTCCGTTTTATTTGATTCTATCGAACAATACAGTAATCCCATTGTAACTGCTTATTTTCAACCGCGCCCCTGCTATACGTATATAATTGGGCCTCCAGTAAAATGAATGATTTTATGTGGCTTTCAAACAACTTCTTCTTTAAGCTAAAGATAAAATGAGTTTAAAACTTCCGCAATACTCACGACCAATAGTACGATCAAGCTTACAAAATATTGATATCTACAGTGAACCTACAGACCTGCAATCAAAATCGATGCTCTTTGATTTAGTACCCGAAGTAAAATGAACCTGAAATTATTTTGGTTATTCACTTCATTAATTCTACCCTTGCATAAATGATTGACTGTTAGCGTCGATGCAAAATTAAGTACATAGGTACGACCCCCTGGGAAATTACGGTAGGATTTCCTACGTTTTTAATTTATAAACGGCTTATTACAAACCTGATTTTATGGTTTAGTGCTAGTTAAAAATATAATTGTGTCATGCAGAGCTTCAATTCGAAAACAACTTCAAATAAGAAGTGAGAAGTTCGTGCCGAGTTTTGATTCTCTTCTAAATTAATACGTAGGTGCTGAATAATCATCTCAATTGCGTGTACCTCATTTGGTATGCATTTAGGACAATGGAATTATTCGCAACACGAGATGTTTGAACTTACAATAAAAACACAAGAACAACTTCTAGGAATGAAAAGAACGTTTATTACGCTGATACTTCAATTCGGATATTTGTAAAGTCTTAAAATATGCACGTCAATCGAGAAATATTGGTACCGTAAAACGTCTAAAGGAAGCCCGGGCTTCCTTTCAAAACTTAGATGTTCACCCCTGGCTAGTTTTAGAGACCGGCTTCCTTTAAAAGTTTAGCGGTATGCGCAACAACTTATAAAGTGTCACCAGAAATACTATAAGGTGCAGACAAAATCCTCTCAGACAAAGAAAGATGCGTAATGTACATCTACAATTAGATAAGAGGATTCCAGTAGTTAACACGTAGTAAATTCCTTAGGTGCAAGTAAGTGGAAGCTATTACGTATAATTAGTAGCACAGAACAGCTACCACAGCTTTGAAAGGCATGTGCTCATTTGTGTAACACCAGATTGCCTACGATTGTAGTTATTCTTATAGGCAATTATTTAACTGTGGCCAATCGTTCTGGACAATGCTTGTTGATTTAAATAATAAAAGAACTTTTAATCAGTTAACACTACCTTCTTGATTGATAGCAATTAAAGATTACATAAGTATTGCGCTGCAGCTTTGCGTTCAATAATGGCGATTACAGTATTTTTCCACGTGCAACCAAACTGCTATCACTATTGTTTGACCAACTCTGCAAAGGGGGCCTTGCTCCTTAAATGAAGAATTCGAATTATAAAGTGCCTCATCCCTTACATATTTTCAGCTCATGCGGACTTGGCTTTAGTAAATACATATATCTTCGTTGAAAAGTGAAAAAGGGCTGTATACATTATGCCCCGTGTGGAGCATAATAAAAATGCTGAACTGATAGCAACGAAATTGGTATTATGCTTAAGGGGCCAATTGCATTTAGTCATTTTTTACTCTTCAACGACGATATGTGCAATTTGCCTCACGTAAGAAAGTGTATCCATATAATTAGCGGAAGTGTACTTAAATTATTCAAATTTAAGTTCCTCATTAACATTATTTCTGTTTTTGTGCTCACATTTAAGTTACGAAATACAATTTTTCGGCTTGGGCTTCTTACGTATGAACTAGGTACGTACATACGTACATATTAGGGATTAGGGAATAAACGAATTCTATGAGTGGGGTCTATTCTACATTCAGTATACTAATTAAAACAATTTTTCAGGTAAATATGCTCACTTTGGCAATTATGTTATCGTCCAATAAAAAAATTATAGCCACGGGTATCCCAAAATAAAATTAATTTAATGGTTGCTTCTTTTGCTCTTTTTTCTGAAGGTGCACCGAATTTAACGACATCATTTGACTGTCAAAATTTGCTATCATTTAGTAATTAGTGATTAAGTGAACACGTGAACATAATAGAAACGTTTTACAATATACTTGTATATGACCATTAGAACGCCAAAACTTTTTCACATTGAGATATATAACTAGAACTCATGCGGTTTGTATAAGTTACACCAGGCTTCCCTTTGAATGTACCTGATTTTTACATTTTAAAAGATTGAACAGTATTAGAAACATAAAATAGCTGTAAGTTACTGTAGAAGTTGATAGACATTTGACTAAAATATTATTGCTGAATGCAATATATAGAAGCAGGAATGTAATATTAAATACATTTCATTCTGTAAAAGATTGTTTACCGTGCTTTCAATCACGCGCCAAATTGTGATAACACGTACGTATATTTATATATAAGTGTAATTGCTTTGACTAAATAAGGACGATTATCGTAGTAAGTAAACTATAAGACAAATGTGACTTATAGCCGTTTCATCTATAACCCAGCAAATGTTCTTTAAATACAGCTAAAATTGCTGTCTATTTCTGCTAAACTATGGTTCTCCCATAATTGCCGTTTTATTTTTATTCCATCCGTGTGATTGACTGCTTAAAAGGTAGGTAGTTACACAGTTAGTATCACTCAAACTAACTTGTATATATATATTTCCGTCCTTTGAAAGTATTATTCAAGAGAATACGGTTCAAAATTGAACGACAAAACTTGCTACGTACTATTTACATAGCAACACCTTTGGGTTATATTAATATATGTAGTTATTATAAAAGTGTGACATTCCCTATATATATATTTTGTGTTTTGTTGTTTTCGTTTTTTAGACATGCAGAATTTGACAATATTTGTACTAACGATAAGGTGAAATAAAAAGGTACCACCCATAAAGTTTCTTTTTCTCACATATATATGCAAATAAAAACATTGTTGACGACAGTGTAAAAATGGCTGAAATACCAGGCACATCCATTAAAATTCAAAGTCGCAAGTCTAAAGTCATGCCAAAATTTTGCTTCGTTTTAAAATTGATCTGTAAGTTAAATCTATTACCTTATTCATGGAACAATCGCGCCTGTGTATTAGAACCTCGGAAATCGAGTTATTCAAAATTTCGATTATGGTTGTGGTACATAAGTGTTTTTGGTGGTCAAACAACAGTTGTTTCGTTTTACGGATATCGCCTTGTACAAGTGTTAACGGAACATTTTTGGAGAATGAAATTTGGGGTCGACGTCGAAATGACTGAGTCTAAATCGGCATCAGAAACTTTGCTCAATCAAATCATGATTTTGTGGCCAAGTGTTGTCATGCAAATGGTTTTCTTTTTGGGAGTTGTTAATATTGCGATTCATGAAGAAGAGTTTCGATGTTTTTGCAATAAACTTCTACGTTTGAGGCTATGTTGTGGTAAGATAACATAACCAAGTCAGACGCTTCTTTGAACACCATTTCATATTTTAATTTTAATTCACGGAGGATTAATTAAAGGATACCAGTAATATGTTTATGTTTTTGAATCCATCCATCCTAGAAACTGACACTGGTTTATGGAAAGACCTTCGGGGATTTAAAATACTCGCTTCGATTTTTGTACTACGAAATCTTCAATTAATCACAAAGGGACTTTCCAAATATCGAACTTCTCACTCACTTTATTCAATAATCCCTTCTCATGTACACAGTCGAGTAACTTTTGCTGTGTACTGCGGGTTCACGGTGTATAGCTCTTGCATCTGCTGGATTACATTTGTCTTGGTATCCTTTCTCCTAATTTACTTGGATACTGTCAAGTGCCTCCTAAAATCAAGGTAAATACTAGAACTTGAAATTTGCTGTATCATTTTACATACAGCTAGTAGCATACCTAGTATTACCTAAATATATTATGCATTTACAACAAAACTTTACATTTCGTCCAGATTGATTCCTAAAGAGCCAATGAAGATACTAAATTCGTTCAGAAAACTCCAAGTTCTCAAAAATAGCATGGACCTCGTTTACTCCCGAGTGTATACACCATGGGTGACAGTATATTGTTTCGTAAATGGCATTGTTTCTTTATTTGGCTGTATTCGCTTTTACGGTAAAATTGACTTTAGGATTTACTTAACTATGCCTGTGTCATTTGTGGCCGTGGCTGCTTTTAGTTACGCTTTCTATACAAATGCTGGACGACTTCCGCAGTTTTCTAGTAAAGCAGCTAAGCAATGGTTTTGTGCCCATCCGCAAGCACACGTGATGCATGTTGAGACTGGAGAGATGTCCAAAAAATTAAACAGTAAATACTTAAAATCATGCAAGACTCTGTCAGTCAAAGTTGGTTCCTTAGGCGTGATTAAAAAAGTTCAGTTTCTTAAAATGGTTTCCTTTGTCTTTGTTCAAACTATGCGGCTACTAATTTTAACGGGAACTGGAAGATAATTAAGATTAGACATTGGATTTAAGAGTGTAAACGAAACCATAATTTATGCGTGGTTGCATATTGTAGGAAATAGTGGTTTTGTAATAAATATTACAAAAGCACTCGGAAATTTTCTGATTTCATGGCAGAAAAATTCTGTAAAAATGGCGTTGCCATAAGCTAACCATTTTTACAGTTGAACTAAACTATTATCTGTTTCTAAAGATGATCTGCTCCAAAAATGATGTATGTACATCAACCACAACCACTAAGAACACATAACTACATTACACTGGTTGATTTTAGTTTAACGGTACGATTTTAGTACGTTTGGTATCCATGATTAATTATGATGGCCGATATCTGAAGGTTACCGAGAGGTATGTTAATACCAAAGTCTTAAAAGATGGCCTGGGCGTTTATTGCTGTTGTTCTACCTGCGCATTACTTTATGGTAAATTCCTTAGCCCATTACTTGTGTTTATATTAATTAAGGGTATTTTAGTTATTATTTTTCCGCATTTTTGGTTTCACGTAGGTAATTATATAATTATTCCAGTACCACGCTACGTTTGTATATATGTATACCAAAACCAAATTATTACCCTATAGTTATGTATCGGTACAAGGTATAATTACAGTTTGATATTCTTGTTTCATACTTTATGCTACCTTTATGTAATTTCCAGCGGATCATTACTTAGTTGTTAAATAAAGGAAATCGATTTTGATGCTAATTTTTGGTTTGGTATGTGTATAAATAAGTTATCCAAAAGTGTAGGGTCAGATGCCGTACATACGTTTAGGGTAAGACCCCTAAGTATGACTTTTTTTACTTAAGGATTTCAGACATGAAAGCACAACAAAAGTTTTGATTTACAATTCTTTTGAAAACTAATTCGAATATTTAACATATTACATACTTAACTTAACACGTACAGTCATCAACGCAGTTGACTACGCAATTTGTGAGTCAAGCTTCCATGTAAAATTTTCTTTCTTCTTAAAAAAAGTGCGTAGTGCGGCGCCATTGCCGCTGCATCGGGTTCACGGTTGTGGGTTTTTTGCTTATTTGCTTATCGTATAGTGTTTTGAAAGATTTTTTGTATTTTTCTCCACAGAAACAAGTAAGTAATTACTTTTTGTAATAGTAAAATTTGATTCAATTTGTTGAAAAACCACTGAGAGACATGTGATGTGTATTCATACTGAGTGAAGATAAAATGAGCCATATCATTAATTCCGCAAAAGCAAAGTGGAGATACCCAGGACAAAATACTATTATATAAACGACCTCAATTTCTGGCTCTGGATCTCTTTTATTCCGCCATTCATATGATCACTTTTGACAAGGCTTCTTAAAAGACGATATAGACTGAATGCATGATTTGATATAATTAACAATTAAGAATCAATTTACTATAAACAAAAACGATTGAACGGTAAATATTGTTCAAGGTTATAATTTGTATGACGGTTATCGCTTAAATAATCTCAAATTAATAATCGTATTTACTTTTCATTTACAACATTGTTTACCAAAATTAAGCTGGAGACAATTAAGCCATGCATATTTATTTCTCGGGTCGAAGGGGCTATGCATAACATATCACCCTCAAATAGCATTTTTTGAAAACGCCGGTTTTAAGTGATTACCAACATTAAGATTACCAAAAATTCTTTTAGTATTCTTACCAACAAGCGTTATAGTTACAGCACCGAATGATGTTGGAATCTTCAGCGTTCCATCCAGGTGGTTTCGTCTTTTACAGCAAGATACATATTGAAAACTGCTATAACTTTAAATAAATGTCGGACCGTCCAATTTTGGCAGTTTCTTCAACACTTAAAACTACATATACGGAAAACAGTAACACTATAACGTCACAATGTATATATATATATCAGTTTTGTTGTATCGTCGTTGAAAAATGAAAAGGTGCTACACGACACGCGATGGACCCCTTTTGCAAAATACTAATTAAGATTAAGCATGCAATATGCACAGCACCGGACCGGCTGCGTATAGCATATTTTCAATCTTCAACGACGATGTGTTTTATAAACAGTCCCAGATTAAGCCACGAACTCACAGACATAAGAACAAAGCAAACATGATAATTCCCTTATAATGTTTCTCCAGTATTTCAAGAGAAAATTTGTTCGATATAACTATACTTAAAAGGTTTTTTTTGTAATGCAGCTGAATAACGTTGTAAGACATTTCATATTGGAATATACCCGATTGAAGCATTCCAAGGTATTAGTAACAATTATATTGCGATTTCACAGCGGTCGAATGGAATATGGAATAAGAGCGTGGAATAATAGCACATAGTAACTCCATGATATGTAATAGATACATGCCTTCAGGGAATCCTTCAGGCGATTAGGCTCTTCAGGCGGTCCTCGCGTTGGAGGACATTGTGCGGCTTTATATGGTTAATGAAGTTTCTCTTTCTCTCTGCAACTAGAATTCCAGATTACAAGCCTAGTAATTATAATTAATTAAATTATTGCAACAGGAATGATTCAGTAAAATTTTACGCAGTTAAACTTGTAGGGGTTTGTATTATACCCGCCCGGTAATATGGACATATCTTACGATTAGTTTAAGAGGCAAAGTTGGGCATGGCCATTTCTGACAAAACTGTGTACATGCATCGAGACTTGAAAGCATAAATAAGCTTTAAGCTTTACCCTAAAAACTTGTGCTTTATGATTAATTATTTATTGTTTGCGTACTCACAATTACAGCAATTTCCATCTAAACAGTCAATATTGTTCTTAGACGCTGAAGCTGCCATTGACTTTAGCTCACTATCTAGTAGGCAAGTACGGCAATATCATGACTTACATTTACTACACAATACAAATAAAACTTTGTAACTAAATCCCAAGGTATTGTACAGTAATGGCCAAATTCGTGAAATATGAAAATAAACAGAAAAAATTCATGCCAAGCTTTTGCTGCCTTCTGAAATTAATCTGCAGATTAAATATACTACCTTACATCTGGAACACCCAAACTTGCGAATTAAATTTGTTACACACAAAAAAAAGTCAAAACT
Organism: Ptenothrix huangshanensis; assembly: GCA_036851915.1. Taxonomy (NCBI): domain Eukaryota; kingdom Metazoa; phylum Arthropoda; class Collembola; order Symphypleona; family Dicyrtomidae; genus Ptenothrix; species Ptenothrix huangshanensis. The sequence continues at coordinate 7,805 of JAAXYX010001034.1, forward strand.
TAAGAATTCGGTTATGGTATATTACTATGCTGTGGAACGAAGCAGTACATGTACTATTTTTCGGATACGGGCTTTTACAAACTGTTGCAAAGAACTGCTGTGTGAAACATATAGAACGAATATCACTGATTGATGAAACCGCATCGCCTGTAAGCTTTCTTAACGAAATCATGATTTGGTGGTCAAGTTTTAGCTTGCATTTAGTTTTTCTGTTTGGCTCTATCAACATTACGACTTATAGAGAAGAATTGAGAGGATTTTGTAATCAACTTTTTCGGTTACGACAGTTAAATAGTAAGTAAGATATATTTACCATTCGAACTTAATACTATGTAACTAACTAATAACAAATATATAAATTGTGATTTATCTCCATCACATCTGGAATTTTGTATTCCAGGTCAAGATACATCTGTAAGCTTGTGGAAAGATTTGCGCACTATTAAAATAATGATCGCAATATTCAGCTTACGTAGTCTCCAATTAATGTGGAAAGGGCTAACTAAGTATAGAACATACTACTCAGTTTATTCCGTGGTACCACATCAGTTACAAAATCAAGTAACTTTTCTTGTTTACTGTGCCTTCACGGTTTACAACGCACTCACATGTTGGATAACTCTAGTTTTGGTTTCCTTTCTCTTGCTTTATGTGGACACTGCAAGTATTCTACTAAAAGCAAGGTAATGATTTTAAAGCAATTAGTAGGTACTGATTCATTTTCAAATAAAACTACTTTTTAAAATTATATTTATATATGTCTTCTGTCATTTTAAAAATTCTTTTTTCAGATTACCTCCCGGTACGCATATGATGGAAAAAGTCAATAATTTCAAGAAACTACATGTTCTGAGCAATGTGTTGGACAGCGTCCTTTCCGAATTGTACATTCCTTGTTTGACTTTGTATTGCTTCGTAACTGGAAGTATTTCCATGTTTGGATGCATCCGATTTTATGGAAAGATTGATAGCAAGATTTATATGAGTATGCCTTTGTCAATTCTTTCCATCGGCGCATTTAGTTACACCTTTTATTCAAACTCTGGACGACTACCTCAGCTGTCGAGTAGAGCACCAAAACGGTGGTTTGCTATTTCGCAATTAGAAAAGGATCTTGACCAGATTCAGGGAACTTCCGACACACATAAACAACTAAATTGCAAATACTTAAAGGCATGCAGAAATTTGTCCGTTAAAGTAGGTGCTGTGGGTGTAATTAGGAAAGTACAATTTCTTAAAATGGTATCGTTTGTTTGCATGCAAGCTATGCGATTGCTAATTTTAACTGGAACAAAAACATAGTATGTATTTGTATCAGTTTATTGTACTGTTACATTTTATTTCTGTGCCGCAACTAGCGTTTATTAGAATTTCACATAAGCAGTAAATATTTATACTATTGGGGTTTACGCGTTTCTTGTACTTACGCCAATAGAATAGTCTTGCATATACTTATTTTAAACGGAATTTTTTACTGGCAATTAATAATTAGTTACCGTCATTGAACCTACGAAGAAATTATAAGTTGAAATACACGATTTGCATAATGAAACCATGTATGTACTGCTGTTTGTTTGTCGCCTATTGTTTTGTATGTGTTTAGAAACAAATTACTTTTACGCAATAGTAAAAATTATTTCACGCCTCCGACGATACTTCTTTGGAGACCCTCTTCATAACTTCATACCAACTTCAGGGGTACGAAGTGATAACGTTAGGAGTAATATAAGCGTGCAAGGAGGATGCCCCTGAAGTTCGTGCTGGATAGTTCGGAGAGAGAAGCCACGTGCTTAATCCTAACAATTCAAACTGTACGGCTGTATTCTGTACTGGGATACGTTTTTACATTTTTATGCTGGTTAAAGCTTTGCAAAGTGAAATTAAGCAAAGCTCAAGCTAAACATCTTTTAATGGGCTTCAATTTTACAGGTGGAAGTGGCATATAGAATTAAAGTTACAAAACATGATATCGGAAATTATGAAACAGTTTTGTGAAGCAGAGGATCGAGTTTATTTTCCAACCTGGATTTTATGGATTCGGCAATATTTAAATGTTTTGGCTCAATCGAATTTTGGCATTCCAGACACTTTTTGGTGTTGACATTTTCCAAAATTCCAAGGCATTTTCAATCTGCCAGGCTTCTATTCAAATTGAAGATTTTTTTAAGTCGCTTTAGACTAGAGATGATTGAAATCGCGAGGTAAAGAAAAAAGTTTTATTTAGTAACCATAAATACAATTTGATGAATTGTGTTTCTATTTTTTTAGTTATGTACTCCACGCTGAATAATTTACCTCAGCTCTAGTCTAGTATCATTAAAAGCTGCTACTCTAATTTACTTTTTGCTTTTACTATAAGCTTGCTTTCATATGCAGTAGTAACTAGCCAATACGTTATTATATTACTGTACACAATATTCAAGTTAAATTAACATTTAATTATAGACTGATACAAATTGTACAAGTGTAGGTATAATTTAAGCCCTGAATATAGATATAGGTAATCATATATATACGTGAGCTGATGAACAAATACAGTTAATTTTTTATTAACTCCTGAAGCTTATGACGGCGAATCGATTATTAGCAAGACAAATAATTATCGGAGTAGTAATGTCGACGTGTTTTTGTTGTTGAAATAATTATGTACTTACTTGTATGGTGTTGTATAACGGCGCAGTAAAACAATGCCTTATTTTTTAGAGTTCAGTTTTTCAGAGTAAGTCTGAGCAACAGAAATGGCAAAAATACAAAACAAATGCCATACCCGAATAATAAAAACTGTAAATCGCAAAGAAAAATTTATGCCATGGGTTTGTTTTTTTCTGAAAGTTTTATGCAAAATTAATTTATTGCCTTATTCATGGAGCAACAAAAAGTGCCAGCTGCAGCGTTTAAGTGGCAATGCATTGGTATTCTGGCGTATTAGTATTCTATGCAATGAAGCAGTTCGTGTTCTATTTTATGGATATCGTCTTTTACAAGTTATTTCACACTATTATTTTTGGGTAAAGAAAGTAAACGATGGAGCACGTTTAAATGCAATGATACCGCATCCGTCACCCGAACGCTTTCTTACTGATATACTGATTTTCTGGGCAAATTTCAGTTTGAATTGGTTAGTACTTCTTATTGCTTTTGAGCTACACAATGGAAGAGAAGATTTCCAAAGTTTTTGTAATCAACTCCTTAGTTTGCGGCGACGTGATGGTAAGTAAGAGTAAAAAAATAAGCATATATTATGAAATGAGACAGTAATAATTAAAAAAAATATGTTATGATCAGGAAAGAATATTGGCCTATGGAAAGACCTATGGAAGATCAAAATAATGCTCTTAATTTTCTGTATACGGACTCTGCAGTTAATTTCAAAGGACTTTACTAAGCTTAGAAGCCCTCACTCATTTTATTCTGTACTACCTTCCCATTTACAAAGTTGGGGATCTTTAATTCTGTACAGTATTTTCACCGTTTATAGTAGTTTTGCCTGTTGGATTCCGCAGATTTGGATTACTATCATTATTCTTCACGTCGACTTTTTAAACAAAATTTTGAAAATAAGGTATTAAATTAATGCTCTTGAAAGATTTGGCTAAGTAATGAACGTTAGAGAAAGTAAATTAATTGATGATTACAACTTGCAGACTTCCTCCGTCTACATCAACTAGAGAGAAAGTGAATCATTTCAAGAAGCTACATGTTCTGAACAACCTTATGGTCACGGCCAGCAGTAGACTTTTCATTCCTTGTCTGACTACGTACTGCTTCATAAATGGAACTATTTCCGCCTTCGGTTGCATTCGATTCTATGGAAAAGTTGATTTTAGGATTTACTTAACTGCCCCGGTGTCATTTCTTTCTATTTGCGCATTTAGTTTTCTATTTTTTTCGAAATCTGGAAGACTTCCTCAGTTAACCACTAGAGCAGCTATGCAGTCGTTCTACAACGGTTCACCTTTGCGTGCTGAGTCCAACGCGAGGGAGATTGCTGGTGAATTATTAAGCAACAAATATTTCAGATCCTGCAAGCCACTGAAACTCAGTGTCGGTTCTTTGGGTGTTATTAAAAAAGCCCAGTTTCTCAAAATGGTATCGTTTGTGTTTATACAAACAATGAGGCTACTAATATTAACTGAATCGAAAAGATAGTGCGAAGCCCATATAATTTCGTTCATTCCCAGTTGATTTTAATAAATTCAAACACAACTTGGGGCAAGGAGCCGAATTAGCGGATGAAAGGTTAATCATTGGAATAGCAATAGCACAATAGGTATTCTGAAAATGCAAACAGTTAGGTTCAACTCTTAAATATTTCGTGGTCAGCCTCAAGCACCAACAGAGCTAGTTGTTTAATGAACGGAATAAGTCTAGAGATAAGACTCAAAGGAACTGCAATCATCTACAAGAACACTTATTTAATTATCATTGTATGGATGTGATTGGAGCGCACCTTTCCTTTTTTCCGTCTATTCTTGATGGTTTGTATTATAGTAAAAATCACATGTTGTCAATATGAACCATGTAGAGCTAAAATGAGAAAAAGAAGAGTCAGTAGTTTACGAATCAGAAACATCTCAAGAATGTATTTGTGTAGAAAATAAGATTATTTCAATTCACAAGTAAAAAATAACAAATTCAACTTACCGCATAGCTATGTATGTATTGTTTTTATTTCTCTTGTATGTCACAAACTGTGCGCTTCAACGCCGCGCCGTAGTTTAATGTCCAACTCACTTTTTATTCCTCGGCGATGTCCGAAACCAGGTGGATTTTTTTTCCACAGACCCTTCTGCATTCTTTATATTTGATTTTGTTTCCTTGTGTAAACTGGTTAAGCTTTTTCAAGTGCAACTGCAGTGTGTAGGTAGGTAATTGCATAGTAGACATTACTCATACTGCCGGTCGTTTTAATTTTTAATATAACGGATGAAAAGGTCAAGATGAGCATTTCCAAATCTGGCCAGAAGCAAAAATGTCCATATCCAATACAAATAAATGCAAGAGGGCGTAAATCCAATTTTATTAAATCACTGAAACTATTTAAGAGCGTTTTTAAGTAAAGTTGGATTTAGTGTGTATTGGATATGCGCATTTTTGTTTTTAGTCAGAATCGGAAATTTTTGCCTTTTCACCCACCAAAAATACAGTACTACGAACGCTTTAAAGGTTACTAAGGAGAATGGCTGGGCTGATGCAGTTATTGGCACGGCAGTGAATAATTTTCGCTACGAATTAAAAAGTGGAGACCGTTAAGTTTTTGTTGAGTAGCAACAATTATTGTGGTGTATAAAAGATTTCAAAGCCTTTTGCCTTGTCCTAGATATTATTACTATTCTACTCGTATGACTTGTAAAATACCGGGGATAATTATTAGAGGTTTTAAATTCAGTACAGAAACAAGCAAATCAGTAAACATTATTCAGTTAGTGCTACGTTGTTGACATAGTTATTTATACCAAATTTCGAAGTACCTACTAACGATTTTTTTCTTGGGGTATAATTAATTACGTTCTAGTCAAAGAAATGCAGCTCGTTCGGTGAACGACCGGTTCAGCTCAAGCTCCAGTAGGTATGTAATACATTTTTAGAAGCGTATCCAGTGCAACTAACGCAACTGCTGATTGCTTTCATATTACAGTACAGATTTATTTGTGTTGATCCTGGTATTTTTGCAAGCCCGATTTCTGACCTGCCTCTTTCCGTATTTAAACTAAGGCAGTCTTTGCTCTTAAGAATCATATAATTGGTATAAAAAGATAGTAATTTCATCAAAGCTTTGGTGCGTGTTCTATTTTGTTCAATGAATATGAAATTGAAAGGGAGCAAATCGGTTCAATGATACTGCATAAAGAATATGGAGATATTTCTGTTTCGTTTTTTATGCCGATTCTTGAATATAAGAATTTTGTAGTGAGTGTGTTTGTAAAAGCTGAATAAAAATGTAAGCAATGAATAATCACACCACTCTGTACTCTGTACCGGTACGTACATTGTATATTTTACCTTTACTGAAATTTTTTCTCATTGACTTATTTTTGCAACTAAAAGTTTCAACAAACTTAACCCGAAGAATACATTGAAATAAACGACGTAAACAAAGTAGTACTCTACGGAAAATAAGAATAGAGATTAACTACTTCTCATATGGTACTTCCACCGAAAACCATTTTCTTACTTTCTTACCACCACCCACTCAAAAAATAATAATCATAAGGGTTATCCAAACAGCTGCAATTTAGTGCGTACAAGAGCGTACAAAAAAAAATAAGGCATCCGCTTCATATACTTTGGAAAATAATTTATTTATAGTAGGTACTTCCTTTTCACGCAAACATTTTACAAAATAAATTCGTCTGAACATTCAGAATATAAATATTAACAAAGGTAAAGAGCACATCTGAAAGGGTTAGCATTGAGGTCTTTATGTACTAATTTGTTAGGAATTTATGTTTTAGTCCCACCGCCGATTCGAATGTGTGATATAAATGGAATTATCCCAAATACCCACTATTAAGGTCCCTTCAGCCAAGAATTTTCCTGGCCCCTAGGAGGGTCCCAGTCCGTCCCTGTGGTTGCTAACAAGTTGGCTAAAATATTGATCATATGACAGCAAAATTAATAAACCCCATCACCACGCTTCTCCATATACTTGCGTATAGATGAGCAAGAATTGTACTCTACATTTCCTCCCAGTTTAAATTCATTGTTCAGTCAAAGTAATTTCACAGTGTTAGACAGTTTTCAAAGTACAATACACAATTGCTACAGGTTGGTGAACTCGTTGGCATTTACAAGCAAAGGGGATTTACCATCGTCCAATTTTCCTTTGAACCTTAATAGTATCCACATTGAATATTCACGAACCATAAAGGTAACGACATAGAATGGAATGGCCATGGGTTGAACCACTTCCATACAAATCGAAGCAAGGAAAAATGCAATGCTGACGATGAGTAGGACAAGAGTGTAAACTATCCAAAAGCGACATTTGCCCGTATTTTCCTACAAATTAAAATTACAGCATAATTATCTAACAATAAGTTGTCTTCATACAACAGTGCGTCCTGTTGTAGCCAAAATAAATCAAAGGAAGCACAATTGAATTAGTTTAATTGAACGAAAGGGAAACTGAAATGTTACCTCCGAAGCCGCTTTATATAACACGTATCCAAGCCAGACCTTTTGAATCCAATAAAAAACATTGAAACCGAGGAAGATTCGCATTGAGGTTTCTGTTATAATTAGAAAAATTTCAGTAACACGTATTCAATTTGACAATTTTATGCTGAAGGATGATGTATTTTTATATTGCAAAAAATAGTAGTTAAATAAATTCAGAATTGAACATGGTGTTGGGCTTAAAAGCCGTGCGTATTCGGTATATAATTAGGAACGTAGTTTGAATGCATATCTAAGATTCAAAAAAGTGCATGTAACATTTTTAGTGCATCTAAACCGCATCAAAAGCGCATCTAAAATGCATCTCGCAGTCCAAGTAGGATTTTTAATGCTTTTATGACGAACTTCAGATGCATCTAAACTGCGTTCCTAATCATACCAGTTCCTAGTACATTTTTTAGATGCATTCTCTTCAGTATTAAGTTTTCTTAGTTTTTACAGTGTACGTATGCACAATTATCTGCCGACAATTTTGCTGCTCTAATTAATCCAAATCTCTATCGCGTTTTATTTTCAGTTTAGCTTTTCCACATGCATAAGTAGGTACACTACATAATTAGTGTTATTATTCTAGGGAGTTGTTTAACACGAATTTAATATTTTATGACTATTCCAGAAAGGAAAACTTATTGCACTGCAGTAATTATAAGATAGAACAAAGCGACACGTCATGCAAACTCTGCTCCATCATTAATTTTATTGCGTGCATGTAACTACAGGAAATGAAAACATAATTACCTCCTAGATGATGCAAGTTCAAAAACTGATTCAACTCTACTGGTGGGTCAGAAAAGCTTTTGAGCACATCTTCTTTAAATTTTTCGAAATACACTGCTCCTAACGCGCTGGCTGTAACCATTAGGAGAGCAAGTAACTAAAAAACAATGACACAATGTCAGTATTAGACAACTAATGATAAATTATAAAGAGAAATAACAACACTTTTACTTATTAAATTAATACTGGCATAGTTCCAGTGTAGGCACTTACAATATCAATTATAGCTACAATGCGTAGCCCAGTCTTGAGCGAGAAACACAACGTCGGTTGCACCATTTTGCACTTTGAAAAAGTCGATCTGTCTTTGTCTTTGCACTATACACACGATAATTATTGCCACTGCTTGAACTGAGTTAAATCGCTCATAAGTTGTGCACAAAGTGAAGGATGGCTGCTGTTGTTGCAGACAAAACGGAAAATGCAACTAATACGTGTAGAATCTCTTTTTGCACACTACATAATGCGTCTTGTTGCAGAACCAAAATGATAATCAGCTTTGGCCAACTTCACGTCTTCTGACTGCTTGTATGACACTTTCGAATCTCTGAACGCTAGTTTAGATTCTCGTCTCAGGTTTGAATCTAGGTTAGGACACTGAATTTTCCTTCTAATCCGGCTGCATACACGCGAGCATATGAGTGTAGGTGGTAGGCAATAGAGGTTTACAATGGAAGCATAATATTAACAGTACAGCAAATCAGTCATCAATAGATGTATATTTATTCACGTTTATACGTACGTGTGTGCATCCTTCCCATTCCTTTCACTTGAATCCCACAATAGTTTCACGTTCAAGTTTTAAACCACGGTAGTCTCTAATAGTAAGTTCGTTGTGGATAACAATAATACTTGGTATTACAATTTGGGTGCTGCTTTGGATGGACATTCTACAGGTATCTTAAGGTATCATGGTAAAGTCTCACAGGTATAAAAATAGATTTTCCCTTTCTCCTTTTGCATATTATGCTTTTTTAATTCATAGACCTATTATTATAAAGGCACGCGTAGAATTTATTTGTAAAGTTCACACTGTAGACTTTTAGGGTCTTTAATTTATTATTTAAGTTAGAACTGCAAACTATGATGTTACACACACTTTTGACACACAAGTATTTAATATGAAATAAACCAGTGTGGAAAAATTTCTTCAGTCACAAACACACTCGCTTACAGCTTCCGAAAATCAAAGTGGGGGAATGTAATCAAATTAAAATTCACTTCAGTTTTGGACTATTATAAGACGCTGTCACTGGATTCTAATTGAACAACTGTAAATATTACTTTTGACATTTGGTTTTAAATAATTTAACAATGAACGTTTTGTTGATACTTACTATGAACTATGAATGTACTACATTCATTGCGCAACCAAATTCGGAACAGTAGTGGAAGACAGGTAGAACTTTAGCTACGTTAGTCTTGTTCGGATATAATGTGCAAGTTGTTCTAGTGGTTGGTCTTAAAAGAAAAGTGAAATAAACTTCAGGTGAATCAAAGTAGCACTACTTCAAGAAATCAAATGGTAGTACCCACCTGCTGCGCGCAACAACCGTATACAGGGGGATTCGGCCTATTTTGCTGGTCGTATCCCTATAGCAGCATGTTTACCCTACGATGCAGAAAGAAGGGAGGCATGGTCATAACTATGTAGATGTTCGTAGGGAATTTTATTCGTTCGAATTTTTCAGATTTTACACTCATGTTTTTTCTTGGCTCTGTAAAAAAAACCGGTTAAGAAGTCCCAAAACTAACTAATTAAAAGGATTTGTTCTGGTATTAAATTTCATAAGGTCTTTTTGGCTTTAGCACAGGGTAATTCTAGATTAGAAAAATTAATGTGTAGTGATTTAAGATTGCTTAACGGGGAAAATATCAGGTGTTTAAATGAGTAAGCGTCACAAATTAGCACCAAGAAAATTATACTAACTATACCTACATACATATACTGGTCAAAATAAGATGGTGTTTCCTCTATGCTTATCAATACTCCACTTACCATCTTGGGTATAAACTGTGTGTACTAAGTATTAAATAATGAAAAATACAGATAATATAATAGTGCACCAGTTACCAGTTGGCTAGATTATGTGTATCGTGAAAACACAGGTCTAGCGGCACGACTTTTCACAAGCTGTTAACTTTATTAAATGCTTTGCTTTCAATGATGCAATCGTACGTGATTTACTGTGGCATTTTTATTTGTATATAAAAACTATACAGATACTTCTGCAAACTCAGAATATGTAATAGTGTGGGAGTAAAGGTCCATGTTTTCAGACCAACTTTACTCTAATTATCTGCAAGGACCTCATTACTTTTAATTTTTTACCTGGATTACACCTTGTCTACAACTGGGTATGTGCGAGGGGCACTTTTCTATCGTCGATGCAACACGCAAGCAAATCGTATGAACCTATATGTACATTCAACTGATTGCATGCACGAAATCCCAGGGAGGCTCGACTATAGTGAAAAACGAATCAGTGGACTTATTATTTTACAAGCAAAGCATTATTAAAGAGGATGTAAGAATACATTAATTAACTTGTATTACATGAACGGTTCCCTCTTCAAAAAATCTCATCAGTTTAGTTCGGATTGCTTTCAGAGGTAAGCTTAGGAATCTTGGGAATAAAGTGGGAATTTACTTTTTGCTGTAAAACAGCAGGGATACAAGTTTGGACCTCCTCCAATTGATGACTCATGATATTTTATAGGTACTTTTTACGGTTTACATATTTTGTATTGGATTGTGCTACGGAAATAGCATGAAATAAATTTCATGAACCATTGCATAATTAATTTATTTCTTTTTTTCGGACGCTAAAAATTCTAATGAGAAAAGTCATTTTCCTGCCTTACGGTTAGTACTTTCGGCACTTACGGATAGAGTAAAAGTGTGCTCTTATGGACAGCATTTGTGAAGATTCACGCGACAATCATCCGTCATTGAAATGAGAAGAAATGCAGCTAAATATGGATTTCAGCTGCATATGAGTGCTGCATACATAGTGATTTTCAACCTGCAAATAATATACTTGAATAGATATGCTGAAAATGTGTTAAAACAGTCATGCATATAATATTGTTAATGGTGGGAACGAGAACTTCTGTACAACATATCCTATAGGTAGTTGGTTCTCCGCGAAAATGTTTCTATTATATGTAGTTTAATCTATTGTTCCTACGCATATGACGAGAACCGAGGAGTTTTGTACACCTATTGTTTGTTCAACAATTATTCTGCACTTTAAACAATATTCATTTGCAGGATGAGTTGCCATGACAGTATCTAACTCCAAGAAGTCTCGCATTAATGTTCCTTAGACTCTCTATTGAAATTTGTTTAAAAATACGCATGAGCTCTAATTGAATGCATTCGATAATAACCCCAATCACGTTGGTGCTTGAATTCAAACATTATTTAAGCAATACGATCAAAAAAAAGCGCATAGCATTTACAAAAACGAACCATTTATATCTTTCTATTGAAGTTATTTTATTATTTCTTCATGCTTTACATTTTTTTCCTTTGTAAAATGTAATAACACATATTGTGGCTCAGAATCAATTTGGGACAAGTCCAGTCCACACTTAAGAGCTATGCAAAGTAAGCTTAGACTGAATTTAATAGACAGATTTTAATAGTCGTCATTGGGACGCTTTTCCCGATTTTAGTAGTCGTCATTAGGATGTTGACAGTTTTGAAACTACGTAATTTGCAGAATTTTTAAGGTCATAACTACGGTTTCATAACTTGGAAATTAGTCATTAGGATGCTTCACCCAGTCTGAAATCTCACTCGTTGGAACATTTTGCCTGCTTTTAAAAGTCGTTTTGGCGGTTTTCAATTCCAGCCGTTATTTAGTCATTTTGCGCAAGTTTAAAACTTGTCATTACGACGTTACGCGCGGATTCTAACGCGGGATTAAATTACTCTTCAACTGTGCTGCGCTAGGCTTGATTTCGACTTACACGGCATTGAATTTAAGCTTGCTGTGCATTTGTGCCACATTGCTTTTAAGAGTGGACTGGACGTTTACTCCAAATTGACTCTTAGCCGGCGATAAGTATGTCTTCAGTACTTAAACGATTATAATCATGGAGCTGGTCGATATAAAAACGGCAAACAAAAGGCATTTGGAATTCATATAATTAGTTAAGTTTAAAGGAGCTGCCGTTTCAAAATGCATTATGGCAAATACACTTTGACTTCACTTGGAAATACTTCAAAAAGTTAAAACACTCTATAGAGGGAAGAAGTGGGAGTGAAGCCATTGAACTGATGGATTAGATTTTATTTGCAGCAGAAGTGGCTTTCGATAAATGAGCTAGAGCAGAAGCACTGGATATACGTTGATTTTTTTAGACCTTAAATAATACTATCAAAATATTTAAGGTAAGCCCGAGTCGTTGTGTCTGGCGATGCTTAATTACTAGCGTTTTTTACAAGTGCATCGCGTTTAAATCGAATAGGATAAAACAGAGTAATTACCTACTTGTTCTTAATTTGCATTTTCATCTATTTCAGCTGGTTTACACTGCAATCAAATTAACTAGGTACTTAATTAATTTTCCATGTTTGGTAAGGAACACCAATGATCTAAATAACAGCAACAGCTCTGATGCAGCTAATTACGAAACAATTTTCGAAATTTATTTACCTAAACTGTATTTGAAGTACTAATATGCCTATTTTGTACAGTATTGATAACTGATTGTTTGTAATTACATAATAATATGCAGAAAAGACATTGCTACCATATAAAAAATTAAGTTCGTACACAGTTGAGTTTGGGTTCCTGCTTGAGGGAGAGTATTAAATACACGGTTTCGGATTCTCATCATTCGTTCACTCTTCGTGCGTGGTTGCTCAATTTGCATAACGTTCCCATTACCTTCATAGTAATTATTACAGAATCAGTTCTAACCCAAATTCAAAGCTATTACCGTTGATTCGAGAAGCAGGGTAAGTCACCTGAGAGAAAAATGGGTGAAGTTAAGGTTTAAAACATCAGCAGTGTACTACATCCATTTTAACTAATGCTTCTTGTTTTCCACTCGCTATCCGCCTTCAACGTAACAAATTGAAACAATATTGTAATCACTACAATAATCAAGTTCCCGTTGCATTGCCCCATGATCGCAAATGATTTCAAATTAGAAACTTTGACATGATTAGCGATTTTGGACGTACAATGAATAACTCCTACCTATAGCGGACTTTCCTAACCAAATCATGCCAAAAAATGTGGACAATTTATTCTGTATGACTTGGTTCGGTATGAAATTATTGTGAATTTAAACTTTATTGATTTGTATTACTTCAGCATGGGATATCTCGAGGGGTGATCTCGAAGGCCAGTATTTCCCTGGAGTAACCCGTTGTAATCTATAAATCCGTTGAAACGACTCCTTCGACCAACTGTAATTATGTAATTTAAGCAAGATCAAATCGAGTGCAGGACTTTGGTGCGAGGGAATGAATGACATGAATCGGGTTATTGAATTGCAATGCTCACTACACTACTCGCGGATTAGCGCGGATTTTATTCAAAATGATGATCATTTTTTAACAACCAGGCAAAAATCGAACACGAGCCATCGGGTTGTACCCATACGCCCATACCTGAGCAACGTCAAATAGATTAACTGACTGCGTGGACAGTTGAACGAAGCAACGAAGAAAAAGTCAAGGGTCTTGATTTTAGTAGGTAACTAAAAATGCAACTAGTAAGTAAGAATAAAGGGAGGGTTTTATTTTTACTGATCATGTAGCTCACTCTGACTAACTTGTGCACAAATATTACTAAATAAACCTCTTATTAAACAATTGTTCAGGAACATCAGCTTTAAGTTTTGCAACAATAAACAGCTGAACAGCTAAAATAGTGCAAAACAATTCTCAAAAGCTGTACACAGTATTTTTAACACTGTTAAGGCTAAGCTAGAGTTGACTTAAATCCTTAGGTTAAGGTAAATTTGCTATAGAAAAACTTTGCCTAAGTAGTACCTATGGTTACTGAGTGAGAAATTTACCTTAACCTAACAATTAAAGTCAACTCTAGTCTAGCCTTTACAGTGCAATCAACAATTGACAACAGCAACAGTAATAAATAAACAAGCCGTTTTAGAAAATACATTTCAAATTGTGGGTTCGGATAAATTGCAGCCGTAGGCTAACGTCGTTATCACGGTCTTTTAATTAACGGAGTTCCCGTTTTACTGCCAGCAGATTTCAGGTAGTTTAACTAACTTCAGAAGTGCCCACCTGTGGTTGTACCTACTAATTTTTAAGTTCAGTGATAATTCTAACGCAGCTATTAATTCTTAATTATAACGTAAAATGAATACTAAAGTGAAGAACTATAAGCGGCGAACTTGCAGAAGTAAAGTGGTTAACTATAACTACTGGTGCTAATTTTAGAATGACTTTGCGCAACCACCCGTAATCATAACATTTAACCCGTCACTGTGGGAAAATAACCGTCGTTATTGATTACCTTTAAGCCAATTATTTTTCGTGGTTTATTTTCTAATTTCTATCATTGTGTCCCGTTTCCACATACGTATTGAGGTATAGGTAAAAGACCACTTTCGTCTAAAATGGATAGGTTTGTGTAACTGATGATTGTTAATATGTAGGTATATTATGTGTTTACAGTGAAGAAATAATTTCAACCCACGAGGTGCAGTTAGGCATTTACTCTAAGTTGGTATTTCAAAAATTGTTTTTATGGCAATAAATTGGCAATTAAAATAAATAGTATTTACTAAGCTTTCTATGAAATACATAATAACCAAACATGGACGTAAGTACCGACCTAGTTTAGTGGACTGAGGTACTTTCAAATAATCAAAATCCTTCTGTACCCCAAAGACCATAGTGTATAAATAAATGACTAGGTAAGTAGTTTGAGGTGTACAACACTGCGGACTAATCCCTAGAAGTAGAATTCTAAATACCAAACACTTCATATTCACATTCCAGTTAATTGAATTGATCTATTTTAAAAATATTTTGCAGTCTGCAGTTCTTAAAGCGATTAATTCGGGCTTTCTTCGTTTTCATTTTTCTTCTCGTTTTAGTTATTTTTCATTGTCAAGGATCAAATTGAGTTTTGATCAGTGACAATTGAAATTAAGTTTTTTCCAGAAGCCCATTTAATCTGAATGCTAAATGAGACTTTTTATAACGGCATTAGCAGTCCAAAAACGAAATTTGGTATCGGGATGCAGTTTGTAGTATTTTCTTTTGTCTATGCAGCGGAAAAAATGTCCTGTTCAAAATTAGTGGCTAAGGGGTTCGTTTTTAAAATCAAACGATGGACTAGATGAAAAAATGAACGAAATTTGTCGGGAGGCGATTGTTTGATTTTTAATACGAACCCCTTAGCCACTAATTTTGAACTGGACATTTTTCTCGCTGTATAGGCAACAGAAAATACTACAATACGGTAAAAACCGCGTCCCAATTCCCAATACCAAAATTCTTTTTGAACTGCTAATGCTAATGCCGTTATAAAAAGTCTCATTTAACATTCAGATTAACTGGGCCCCTGGAAACTGATCAAAACTCAATTTGGTCCTTGCTCTAACGTGGTAGAATTTACTTAAGTGGGAAAATAGAAATTAAATACTTCGATGGCCTGCCGCTTCCAACTTTGCTAATACCTATGTATTTATTATCAGCTAAAATATGTAATGCTATGCACAGATGTAATGGATGCGCGTACAGCAGAGAAACAAATTCGAGATCATAAGGTACAAATTTTACCCAATTTTTGTTTTATCCTCAAATGCATCTGCAAGGCAAACATACTGCCTTTTTCATGGGACCGTAATAATTACCGGCTGGAGTGGCCCCTCATTGGTCGCTTAAATTTCAAACTGTGGCTCTGGTACATCGGCGTTTTCTTCAATGCGGCAGTGCACGCTTTATTTTACGGGTATCGTTTTTTACAAGCACTTTTAAAATATTATTTTTTGAGAACGGGAATTGATACTCATGAATTAACACCTTCACCGAGAGCCTATTTGAACGACATCATAACTTCATGGGCAAGTTTCACTTTTCATTTGATTTTCTTTGTTGGAGTTATTAGCATTGTAACGAAGGGAGAAGATGTGAGAAGAGTTTACAATCAGCTCCTTCGTATTAGAATACATCATGGTAAGGATATTCAGGTTTAATTATTTAAGTACATAATAATCATTACTAATTACTAATTAAATGGTATTAAATCAATGCTTATATGTACAATGATGTTTATTTTCATGTCATCCTAACCATGTCTACATCATTAGGGACGGAAATTGGCCTGCGGAAAGACATCGGGACTGTTAAAATTATGTGTATAATATTCTGCTTACGCAGTCTGCAACTAATTGTAGGTGGTCTCTCCAATTGTCGAAGTTCCCATTCGTTATATTCATTAGTACCGTCACAACTACATAATTGGGGAACTTTTTTCATATACTGTGTGGTCACAGTTTATAATGCCTTCATCTGTTGGAATGGATTAGTTTTGTTGTCTTTTCTTCTGATTTACGTGCATACTTTGAAGTGCCTGCTAAAAACAAGGTGATAGATTCATTAGTGCATGTATAAACGTATTTCGATTTGAAACTAATTAGGCTTTACAAATTTGGTTTTTTACTACCATTGAATAAATGAATCTGCATATTTTCTCAGATTGCCACCTAAAGCGACGCTACTAGAAAAGTTAAACTCAATCAGGAAGCTTCAAGTTCTAATGAACGGAATGGACGATACCTACTCTCAACTATACATTCCCTGTTTGACCCTATATTGCTTTTCCAACGGAATATTTTCCCTATTTGGTTGTATTAGGTTTTATGGAAAGGTTAATTTCAAGATGTACACAAGCATGCCATTATCAGTGCTGTCCTTAGCTGCATTTAGCTGCACATTTTATTCGAATTCCGGACGACTCCAGCAACTATCCAAAGAAAGCGTTAGACAACGGTTTGGTCCGCGGCCACAGTCCAAATGGAAGGCGAAGCTTGGCATTGTACCTGATGGAAAGTACAAGAAGTTAAGAAATGCATATTTTAAATCATGCAAGACTCTGTCCATTAAAATAGGCTGTTTAGGTGTTGTTAAGAGGGTTCAATTTCTTAAAATGGTCTCGTTTGTTCTCATTCAAACTTTAAGACTTCTTATTTTGACCGACCCTAACAAATAGCAAAAGTGTGTAATAATTGAATCAACACATATCGTCGGTTAAGAGGCAAAAATTCGCATTTCCTATTAAATTTAATAGGAAATGCGCCCTTTTGCCTCTTAAGAGACGATATGTAAATACCTTCAATCTTTAAAAAGTGACTAAAATGGAAGATTAAATAATAAAGAGAATAATAGCTGATAAAATTCAATTAATTAATAATGATTTAATCATGTATATATTTGGAATTGTGTAGTCAAATGTCAAATGTTGTATTGTAAGACATACCTAATACAGTTAATAGACCTTACTGCCTTCGATCCAGGGAAGACATCCTCTTGGATCCTAAAATCAGATTTGAAATGGAACGAGTGAGTATCAGTCTAAAGCAGAAGACTAATAAAACATTGTATGAATTATATTTTTTGAAAGCTATAATTTAAATGAAGCTGAAATAATTGGTTGATGTATAAGAGCTGAAGAAACAATTACCACTTACCTACGTTATAGTTTCAGCAGTTTATGTAGGTTGGGGTTATTATGGTTGTTAGTAATTGACATTATGCTGATTGCTTTTACGGGAATCCATTCAAAAATCACTTGTGAAGTGGCAAAGTTTCGCTTCTCCAATTCTCGTAAAATGCAAAGTGCCGCATCCACAAAAACAACCTGTTGTGTGTCTCACTTTAATGTTACCGAGTTGGAAACGCGACGAATTGCGTGTACGAATTGTCGACCAACCATCTTAGTATTAGCATTTCTATGTACAGTGAAATCTCGTTATAACGACACCTCAGGAGACCGATTTTCTCGGTCCTTATACTGGGGGGATGACGTTATAATTATAGACTCTATAACGCCCAACGACAGGTTTGCAGACGGGGAGGTCATCTGCTGTCGTTAAAGCGAAATTGACGTTATAAAGGGGATCGCTATAACGAGATTTCACTGTATCTTAGGTTTTCGTTAAACGACACTTGTTATTCTCCTCATCTATTAAGGTTATTACTATAAACATCATCTATGCATATGGACCTTAAAAACCACAATTGTATAATACGTAAAATTAAACTACATTAATCCCAGATTGAAAAATGCTTTGTCATACATACTGAGCTACTGAAATTGTGCAATAGTTATTTATGTAATAGTTTACCTCTCTTAGCTTAAATGTACATATACATGTCGTCGTTCAAGATACAAAAGAAACAAGTCAAAGTTGTAACAAAAAGTATAAGAATCTTTACAAAGAAAAAAAAACAAGCTATTTATGTGTTTCTCTTTTTTACGCCTATGGTTTTTCTGCACCTTCACCTTTACTACATTAGTTATAAAAATGTCAAATAATTTAAGGCTCGTGTGCACATGTGTGTTTATGCATGTTGGTGAATATTTCTTTCTTCCATTGTGAGAAATTATCTGGTACTTAAAAGTTAATGGGGACACATTTTACAAATTCAAAAAATAGCAATTAGTGCAGTACTTGTTGTAAATTGTTAAGTAAAGATTGCTAAATAATAATTGACAATTTTAGCTTCCCTCCTATGCCTGGTATATAAATGGCAAGATGATTGTAATTTTAGTACTCAAACGATAACGTTGAACATAATCGTTGTCATTATTACAATTATTTAATCGCTTGACATCAGTAGCTCCATATTTATTTTTAGCTCGATATTGTGGGGAACCGCGCGAACGCAGTTCCCCGCTACCAAAAATGTCGCACCCGATGTATCCACATTTGGGATAATCGCAAGAGTCATCTCTACCGCAGTGCAATGGTGGAGACTCTTCCTGGGAAAACGGCCTTCATGATCACCGTAGTTCCTGTGCCAGGTAAGTGCTGATTGAATGCCTATCGATGCACCCTAACGAAACCCCTGTCCCACTATTCAAACGACTTCTACTCTTCACCAAATTTTCACGGGTCACCTGGGCCCAAACAACCGAATCCAATATAATTATGTGATCCCATTAGTATCTAACTATTTACCAGCAATAAACACTACAAATAATAAGGGGTTACCTGACGAAAAAGTGAGAATTTCAACCCTTCTCACTGCTAAAATTAACATTGTATTTCTGTAGAAACAGAGATTCAATTGAGATTTGTTTGAGATTCGCAGCAAAAACAAATCTCATCAAATCTGTGGATATAGTTCAAATCTCAAACATCTCAGATTCTCACTTTTTCGTCAGGTGTCCCCGAATGTCTCCTATTTAAATGATGTGGAATAATTAAAATAATAATAGGCTCGCGCTTATATAATGAAGTTATTTATCGGTTAAAGGATATTCATATACAT
>JAAXYX010001035.1:0-27252 GCA_036851915.1 Ptenothrix huangshanensis
TGCCGTTGCGTTGGGCTCAAGACAAGACAAGGCAGTACCAGTACAAGGTTCAATTCCAGTTCAGTAGCCACTCTGGGGGTAGGTGAAGCAGGAACTCGCCTGTGTGGGATTTTAGAAATATTTTGAAAACTATACAAAAGTACCTTTTACGATTTTTATTACATTTGTTTTTTACTAGAAAAGACGCAGTTTTTTAAATTTACGAAAAAAGACGCAGTTGCTTTACATTTAAGAAAAAAAGTCGCAGTTATTTTTAAATTTACGAAAAAAGACGCAGTTGCTTTACATTTAAGAAAAAAAGTCGCAGTTATTTTTAAATTTAAGAAAAAAAGTCGCAGTTATTTTTAAATTTACGAAAAAAAGTCGCAGTTGTTTTACATTTAAGAAAAAAGGCGCAGTTGTTTTACATTTAAGAAATAAAGACGCAATTTTTTTATAATTTACACGAAAAGTCTCAGCTTTTTTATTGATAGTTTTGAGGTTTTGTAAAAGCCTGTTGAGTAAAATTTCCTAGAATCGCTACTGTTCCAGTTCTTTCTGTTCCCATACGTTGGGGATTTACATTTGGATTGTTCTGGTACTGCATATGCTCTGATTCTACCAAGGGAAGCCCAAGTAACTTTGCCATATGATGGCCACACGAAATGCAAGTGTGCTGTGTTGGTTTTCGATGTCGTTGTCACAGTGTGAGGTCCTTTGTATTGTAGTCGTTTGCCCGTTATTCTCGTGTCCTTTCTCCTCCTCCGAATAGCTGGATGGAATAAGTTTTTCTCCGTTCCTTCATCGTCGTAATCCTTCCAAAGGTTATTGCTTACACTTGTATATGTAGTTGGAGGTTAAAAGGAGGGAGGTGGTGGAGTATGTATGTGGTTCGTATGTATAATTTGATCCGTGTAAGATCTATTGAGGCATTGAGTCGAGGAGTGTGGTTCGGTCTGATCTGGTTCTCGTTGTGTTTGATTTCAACTTGTGGGTTTGTCAAGTTGGCTGGGCTTGACTTGACTTGACTTGGTTCGACCACTATGTGATTTCATTGAGGAGAACTGAGTTGTGGTGTGGGAGTGAAGCTAAGCGGAGGGAATTGGAGGCAATCTGACGAAAACGAAATACCTCACTGTTCACTTCACTCTGACTTTCATTTATGTGTTAGATTATTACTCTGAATGATATCATACCTCAAGTAGATTACGGCATTTCAAGCTTTTCCGGGAGTTCACAATTATCATGTTCCATCCACTTGGCTCTTGATTTTCCATTCGCATACTGTACAGATACGCGTCTATTCACAGTCTGTGTTGGGTGCTTGGGTACTTGATGGCATCCTTTATTATTTGATGCTGTTGCTGTTACCACATGACATACGTTGTCCAAGTAAATTAAATGCTACAACTCCCATCTCCTACAGAATCACCAAAGGATCGATATCTGTATTCCTCTCCCCTCATTATTACTTGCATTTGTGTTTCCCTAAGCCATTGCACTATACTATAATATAACGCATACGGAACGACTACCAACAGATCCACCGAAGTTACTTATTAGAACTTGAATGCAATGTTAGTGTTAGGCTCTGGTCCGGGTTCTGGGTCTGGTTCTTGGGAACGTACTTGTTGTGGCTTCTCTATTTATGTAATTATGTATGTGTATGTGCAATATATAGCGTACTCTGTACTCGCATCTACCTGTAATATGCTCATTTAGAATAACACACTGTACAAACTAGTGCATCTAAATCGATATAAATAACAAACCTACTAGTATTGAGTGAAATAATAAAAAAATGTAGTTAGGACAATTCATATCAAGTTCACTTGAAGTGTATCTAAAAATTTAAGATGCATTTAAAACTATGTTAAAAATGTATTTTAAACGTATCTCGCACCCTAAAATTCTTAAAATACGAAATTTTGGAAGGAAAACTGTTGAAATAGGAAACTTTGAAACGTTTAAACATTGCTAGAATAGGAAATTTTCGAGCGTTAAAAGAGTTAAAATATGAAATTTTGAAACGTTAAAAATTGCTAAAATAGGAAATTTTGAAGCGTTAAAAAATTGTTAAAATAGGAAATTTTAAAGCGTTAAAAGATTGTTACAATAGAAAATTTTGGGGGTGTTTTAAAATTTTTAAAACAGGTCATTGAAACACCAAAAATTGTTAAAATATGAAATTTTGAAGCGCTTAAAAATTGTTGAAAAACGAAAATTTTCCAGTGCAAGCTGCGGTTTAATGGACTTGTGATGCAATTAAGATAGATAAGACCTACATCATAACTGCGTTTATATGTAACTGTACTACACCGTAGGTTTTGGCGTTTTAATGCAATTTTGTTGTTTCAAGATTGATTACTTTTTACAGTGTACCTATACTCACACTCATCGTCAGGTTTTCATAAGGTTGGAAGACACTGTTGCAAAATGCATACAAGTATTCCCGTGTAGGTACTTGGAAATGACATTTGTAATTGTATTCTTCCCCTGCTTCATTAATGCACTTATAATGATATTGTGACAATTAAATCTACTGTATTCCAATCGTCCTCTTGGGTTGACTAACCGTTAACGTTCATCTACCTTTTGCTTTTCCCTCTTTTCCTTCTGTGCTAAAACGCAGATTAAGCTGAAATATTGTGATAGAGAAACAGAACCAAGCATCCATTCCATGTCCTTGTCACACACACAGCCAGAGACAGATACAGAGACAAAGCCATGGAAGGAATTTCACAGAATGATGGTCAAGTCCAAGCAAGTTTCGAGAATGAGTACCTACACTCCTTATTCTTAAACGTATTTATTTATTTAAAAAAATACAGTAAGCGAAAATACAGTAAGATATGTATCTGCTCCCGTGCCACCATGTAGAGATGCAGGATTAGGATGAGATGCGATTACATCGGGCATACAAACACAGACTGCACGTACAATAGGATACCGACATGGAAAGATCTAAATGTGGATTCTACTCCAAAACTTTTTAAAACAGACACCAAGTAAGTGAAGCTAAAGGAAGCTCGGATCCTCACGATTAGGACTTTGACTTGATACTTGAAAGAATGAATTAGATCTAATCTTCTAGCACAGATTCGCAATTACGTAGTTGCTTATGTTGCACATACAGATATGCTCCGTGTTACGGCACGGCACGGCATGGCATGGCCAAGCTTGAGTAGAATAGGCGTCGTGGTGGCAAATATGTATGCATGGTGTATATATGTACATACGATGTGGATGTCTTGTGAGTGGAACTTGTTAAGAGAGAAAATATGATTATGAGGAAATGACGAGATGAAGATGAGGACGAGGAAGGGAACTAGGATTTTTAATTAAAACGGTTAACATGGCTATTCATCGGTCGCATTACTGCTTCTTCGCATTGCTTTTATTTAACTGAGCTGAGTGAGTTGGCTTCACTTGGGTTTACTTCATGGAGTTACAGGCGTGGATCCAGATGGGGTCTATGGGGCTTTAGCACCCTCCATGAAGATGAAATTATGCGTAGATATAATGCGTTTTTTCTTTACACAAAAATAGATGCCGGTTTTTTAAGTTTACAAAAAACAGATCCAGTTTTTTACACTTACACAAAAACAGATGCAGATTTTTGAAATTTTATAAAAAAACAGATGCAGATTTTTAAAATTTTATAAAAAACAAATGCAGATTTTAAAAATTTTATAAAAAAACTGATGAAAATATTTGAAATTTTATAAAAACAACATGCAGATTTTCGAAATGTACACAAAAACAGATTCAGTTTTTTAAAATTTAAAAAAAAACAGATGCCATTTTTTTTAAATTACACAAAAACAGGTGCCATTTTTTGAAATCTGCAGTAAATATATAATGAATAGGTTTTTTTGATTAGCCCCCTCCATGAACTTTTGTGGATCCGCCGCTGTGTACGTATGTACCCATGGGTGTGCTATATAATATAGAACCATACAGGGATGAGCAAACTGACTGTTCTGAGAACTGTGTAGGTGCATGATGTAAGACGTGAGTGGCCAAGTAAAAGTAAAATATGTTTAGAGAGCAATGGTAATGTCAGTGGCAGTGGCAATTGTGCTTCGTGCTCATTTGATGACGTCCTAATTACTCTTACTCGCCACTCATAACATAATGATAACGGAGCACAGCAAAGCAACGCAAAGCAAAGCAAAGTAAAGCAAAGCAATGAGCATGACGAGAAGCGAACAGCTACACACACGGAGTATCTACAGCAGTAGGGAAGAATCCAATCCTGCAAAGGATGAGACAACAAACTGAAAGGAATGACGGAGGCAATGAAGTGAATAGCAGGGATGCATATATCCCAGCTACTAGGTATATAATTTTAGAACAATATGCAGTATGCAGTTGTAATAGCAATAGCCTCGGCTGTTATACTAGGTACTATTTCGTAACAGCATTGCTGTACAGATATACTCACGGTGGTATAAATTGTGCAAATGAATTCAAAGTCTTTATCTAATTCAATTCAAAATTCAGCCTGTAACAAACGAACAGTGTATACATGTACCCACAGGATTCTACGTAAAGTTTAGAATGGTTGGAAAGTAGAACATGAACTTGTGCATCTGCCCATCCATCCTTGTGTCAGTAATATAGTATCTGGAATATACAGTATACATTTATATATATACATATATATATGTATGTATACATATGCTCACAACGAAAATCTCAAAAGTACAAAATACTCGAGTAACCCGACTAACTACAAGTTAACTGTAAGAATTCCACTTGAATGTACTTTAGAAATTGTAAATGAGTCTCGGCGTCTCAATTCCGCCTCCTAATCATTCTCCTTCTCTTAAATTTCTCTCTTCCCAACCAAAATTATCAAAGTCTTTATTTATATTCTGAATTATATTCCCTCATCCAAATCCGAGTCCAAGTTCAAGTCCAACTCCAAGCCTAACAACAAACAAAGACGAAGAAACACTCTGCAACAATCTTCATCTTCTTCCAGTATATGTATGTACACAGAGGTTTTAAAATAAGATGAGTAATCACATGAGAGACACTCGCCACTATGTACTAATATTTTATTGAGATAGGGAATAGCTTGATTCCACAAAGCGATCAGATTCAAGGCAGTAAATTACCAGCAACACTAACCGTCAACCATCAACCGTTGTCAAAAACAACTCAAACTTGTTACACTACTCTGGTACACTCTCAACACTACGACTGCTATGGTAAAAGTATAAAGTTTCAAAGGAGAAACTTTACTTGTTAAAATCATGATGAATACCAATCAGCATATCTGTATACTGTATAGCAGAGAGATAGTACTCATATGCATTACAGTACAGTCAGTACAGGATGGGGTGTGGGAAAAAAGAAACTTGTCTTGGAAGTAAAAGCAACAAGGGCCAACATAACACTAAAGCAAATCCAAAAGTAGACTAATCCTCTTAAAATACAGACGAAAAGGATAATAATAGTTGCATGATTAAATTCCGGATTAGAATTTATTCATAGCTTATTATGTTTTTGCTATAGGATCTTGTGCTACGGAGGCATTGATTCGAGTCAGAAATGAATTGTAGGAGAAAAAAGTACATATATTTGTGATACGTAGAATATGCACCTACTTGTAGAACTTGAGCATTTTTCTGGTACCAGACAACCTGATTTTTTCTCGTATGTACACCATAAAAACTGACGTGTCTTAAACGCCAAAAATCGCCACGTATTTAATGTAGCTATGAATACAGTTAGGATTGGTTTTGAGCTCAAATAAAGTGCATCTAAAAATATGAAGTGAGTCTAAACGCGTCCAAAATGCATCTAAAACAAACAGTGCGGTCCAAGACGCGTTTTTATGAAATCGTAAATTTAAAATTGGTTGAAATACGAAATTTGGAAACGCTTAAAAATTGTTGAAGTAGAAAGTTTTGAAACGTTTTCTGAACTATCTAATTTTTGAATCGGTTAAAATTTTCCAAAATAAAAAAGTTTCGAGCATTTCAAAGTTGAAGTAGGAAATTTTGAAATGGTTAAAATTTTCCAAAGTAAAAAATTTTTGAACGGTTTAAACTTGTCTATAATAAAAAATGTTGACGTTTTCAAGATTGATCAAGATTCTTTAGTTTTTGCAGTGTATTTTGTGGTTGTCAAGAAAGAGTTTTAACTGGAAAAAAATCCGAGGGTCTGGAGGTTACACGACGGTGTTATCGGCATCCTAATAATAGTGGGTTAGCCACACAATAAAAACGCAATCATTCCTGTGGATACCTCAGATGATTGCCTACCACTATACAAACTGCAGCTACAACTACCACTCGTCCACTCACTCCAAATAGTAATATCAATTCACGGTCATTTGGTTTTCCGTTTGCCGTTGTTGTGGTCAAGTCTCACGAGCTAGGTAGCAATATACCAACAAGAAACCCAAAACCGAAACTATAGCACTAACGACCTTTGAGTGCCCCAGAATACCATGCCATACCATAGAATGCAAGACTTGGTCTTATAACATTACACATGACAATCCACCTATCAACAGCAACATCAACCGTAATTCAAACAGCACCCTCCAAACCTACAATAGCAGAAAGAGGAAAAACAATAACAACAAGAAGAACCACAACAGCGGTGCACACAAATACAAATACAAATACAAAGACAAGCAAAAAAGGAACATAACGATAAAAAACATGGGCCATTCTGACTAGAACTTGTGGCTTAAACTTATGACTTTGTCATACATTGACGATGCACATCTACAGCTCCCATTACATTATAGTTACGTGGAAGATTCGAATAAATATGAAAGTTCAGAGGAGCGAGAAAACAGTTTACTGGCTTGTGATTCTTTCTTCGTTCGGGTTTTGGTTTCCGTTTGAATTTTACTTTTCCTTTGGTTTCTTTTCATTTTTTCGCCAATTTTTTTGGCTTCGTTCTTTGGCCAAGCTTATCGTTAGAGAAGAATAGCACGGCATGGTTGGTTATAGTTAGTTTTCACGGCTTTGTATTTTCTCATTCTTTTCCTTCTTAGCCGAGAATAAAAGCGTATTTGTATTATGATTATTACCAATACGATTACCTACGTGTTTTTATGCACATGTACCTACAATTCGTGCACATGATATGCATGCTTTACTTGTAAAAAAAGAGCAAAGTAATGGCATGACGGGAATACAATTCGTAAGAAAAGGAAAATAGAACATTACTTCTCCACTCTCCTACTCTAAATCTAACTCTACTTCTCGTGGAGTTGGTGGACATGTTCTTGTTTGGTTGTGTGTGTGTGTGTGTGTGTGCCGAAGCCAATGAAATATGGTAGACGATGGTGAAGGTGGTAATATTATGTTCTGTATCACTAACTACCCGGGAATCTCCGGCAGAGAGAAAGATGAACGTGTCAGTTGGGCAATCGATTTCAGTGAAAAATGAGTTCTTGATATAGTTTTTATGAGCATTTTATACGATTATTATGAAGGAGAACGGTCGAGCCCTTTCCTCTTTCATCATCATGAATTTCTCACAACCTTTGGCATTACTATTGCCGCTGCCGTTGCCATTGCCATTGTCATTGCATCGTCATGAATTCAATTCTCATTTTAGTTCTTCCCGCCTATAGAATTCAGTTGAACATGGTTATGAATGATTAGAGAGAAATTATTATCTAAGGTACCTACAGTACTCTGCAGCTTCTCACTAAATACATGTTTCTATACGCTATAAAAACTAATCTATCCTAAAACAGGAGAATCGTCTAAAACACCTTAAGCCTACATGAGACTGTAAAAACTGGTGCATCTAAGAATCTACACGTATTTAGTGTAATTATGAACGCAGTTAGGATTTATCTTCAGTAAATCAAAATATTAAAAACGCATCTTGGACTGCGAGATTTACTATTTCAACCATTGTAAAGCATTTTGAATCTGCGGATTTCATCAATTTTTAAACTTTTCTACATTTTTTATTTTAGAAAATTTTAAGCACTTGAAAATTTTTATTTTGGAGAATTTAAATGATGCAAAATTTCTGATGTTACAAAATTTGAAACGTTTCAAAATTTTTGATTTCAGAAAATTTTAAACGTTTCAAAATGTATTATTTCGGAAAATAAGCGCTTCAAAATTTATTATTTCGAAAATAAAAGTTTCAAAATTTATTATTTCAAAATATTTGAAACGTCTCTAAATTTACAACTTCAGCAAATAAACGCTTACAATTTTTTTAATTGTGCAATGCAAAAATGCATTTAAGACGCACCATTAACTTTAGATGCACTTTAGATGCACTTGCTATGCTACGCGTTTTAGATGCTCTTTTATGCAAACTTGACCTAACTTCAGTCGTAATCATACTTAAGGTTTTTGGCGTTTTAGATGCCCCTGTTTTTACAGTGGACCTACATAACTCCTCCACTTTATATTACTATTATTTTAACTCAACGAATGGGAAATGGATAACGAAGTGGATTCGTGCTAGTGATTTGTATTTGCACTTTTAGCCCCAAGCAAACATTTCAGTGCATGCAATCCAACAAAATTACCTTCATTCCGCAATATGGTAAAGTCAATGGCATTTAATTGAATCGTAAGAAAAATACTGTTTTAATATGCAGTCTGTTCGTATATTACGTAAAGCTCCTCACCATTACATTGCATATTGCATTGGATTGCATTGCGTGCTGCATTCATAAAGCAAAGTGAAATTGAAATATCAATCATGTGATGATTGACGGGGTCAAGATTACGCTTCGTTGACAATCGATAGGGTCGTCACTGTCATTGTAATGTTATCAGCGATTCTTATTCCGTCTTCATGTCAATCCTTCATCGTTCTATATAATCGTTAACTATTCTATTGACGTTGACTACCAGACCAGGAAGAACTTGCAAAGTATAAAAGTCTGTCTGAAATTCTACCTGAACGTCCATGATTCGGGCCTAGCTTCCGTGAAAATCGTGGTAATCGCAACCACAACCACTAACTTGTGCTGACGCTTCTTCCTGCTCTCTCAAAATATTTCCAATCCCAAGATAATTGAATGGGAACACATAGCGCTTCTCAATCAACTATGGGCTATCGTCTCATTTCTCGTTTACTTCGTCACCACCAACCACCGCCATCATGATCATCGCCTATATATATACCCACTTATATAGGTGTACGTACATATATCATGACAACATAGGCACACTTGCTCTCCAGGAAATCGTCGTCAAAGGTGAAGCCAAGGAAGTGCAATTTTGTAATTTGGCAGGATGAGGTTCATACGGTTTCGAGAGCAGTGCCCCATCGTGTAATTACTCAATTAATATAACCCGGGACTTGATGTCTTTCTCCGAAATACACACGTAGGTATATGTATATAATCACGTGTCCAAAATGCTATTATGTCATCATTTCAACACTGCTTAAGACGTGCGTGTTTAAAATTGGACTAGGGTTATATGTAGATGTTTCACTACTACAAATACCTACATGCTAATACTACCACCTTGAATAAAGATTATTGCTGGAGAACTTAAGTTGTTATTCTACATAATATTATTATGTATCTAGGTATATGATTTGTATATAGAACTGCATATTATTGCAGTGTATGCACTTGCGAGTGGACAAAAATCCGTCGTCGTGGGATTGTGGGGACGCTAGTGTATACAAACGGGTGATTAAAGACGGGAGAAAATGTATGGAGAGAGAGAGAGCTATGTACATTATGTAGGTATAGTAATAGTAATGCTATAATGTTATATGTACATAGTAGTAGAAAGTATCGTTGGTTCGGAGGGGGAAAGAAGGACATTGAGAGCGGCACTGCTTAGTGCTTAGTAGGTTAGGAAGTGTTGTGAATTATGTGTAAAATGGTTAAATGGTAAAACGAGGAGCTATGCTGGTGCTGGTGCTGGTGCTGGTGCTATGGTGGGAGTCGGACTTTGGACGGAGTTTGCGAAAGCGAAAGTGAAAGTGAAAGCGAGCGTCTGGAATTGGATAGAATAGAGCTGAAGAAATTCAGTGGGGATTTATCATGATAAATCTTCGTCTGAACTCAGCTTGAGTGGAAATTAGACACTCATTCCTTTCGTTTTACTACTTGATGAGCTTCAAATGGCTTTTCTTTACTTCTTTTCTCCAGCTTATCAAATGCTTATGGCTTACAACTCCTCCTGACAACTCAAATGATTCAATGGCCACTACAATGTATCTCCTCTCTCTCTCTCTCTTTTGCTCTCCAGCTCTGTACTCATTCAGTAATCATCGTCATCTCGTTTTCGTTTTCGTTTTCGTTTTCCTCTGCCTCATCCCCATCTCCTATGTATTTCACATTTCTACAGAGTCCCAGTAAATTCACTACTTTCATTCCCTTTTCCTTGC
Organism: Ptenothrix huangshanensis; assembly: GCA_036851915.1. Lineage (NCBI taxonomy): Eukaryota > Metazoa > Arthropoda > Collembola > Symphypleona > Dicyrtomidae > Ptenothrix > Ptenothrix huangshanensis. Next base: position 10,342 of record JAAXYX010001035.1, read on the forward strand.
TTTCACTTCGTTAGCTTTTTCTCTAATTTACCTTTGTACTGGATTTGTTTGATTGAGCCCTATGTATAGCCCTAAATATAAAAGACGCAAGACAGACGACAGTGTTTCATTCATTCCCCCACCATCTCTCTCTCCCTCTTTCTCTCTCTAAGCTTTTACATTATCATTTGCCTTCCGCCATATAAAGTAAAAGCTTTCGAAAAAATTATTTTTTTCTTTAATTCTACACTCTCTCCAATCCAAGTCTTTGGCTTGGACTCACACATACATATAATTCCATGTGATAGAATCAATGTGGAGCTGAACCAAATTGCATTCATAGGAAGAAGCATTGGCAACTGATGTTGTCCTCACATTGGGTGTGGAGTATATCGACAAAACTTTTAGTTTCCATTAAATTTGAAGGAAAAGTGACGTGGTAGAATTAGAATAGAAATAATAGCATTTCCTAGAATTAAGAGCATTACGACTATCGTCGTCTCCATCATCATAACAATCACCATCACCATCACCATCACCGTTGGGTGTTCTTATGACACAGAGACATGAACAGAGAGAGAGGACTTGANGGCAACTGATGTTGTCCTCACATTGGGTGTGGAGTATATCGACAAAACTTTTAGTTTCCATTAAATTTGAAGGAAAAGTGACGTGGTAGAATTAGAATAGAAATAATAGCATTTCCTAGAATTAAGAGCATTACGACTATCGTCGTCTCCATCATCATAACAATCACCATCACCATCACCATCACCGTTGGGTGTTCTTATGACACAGAGACATGAACAGAGAGAGAGGACTTGAAGTTGTTGGACTATAAGCGAGCAGAAACACCTTATTGATTGAGATACGTTGACATTGGAGGAAAGGAAGGGCAAGAAAGAGAGAAAGAAATGGGAAAAATCAATGTGAATAATGTTCGTGTTTGTATATTTGTCGACAAGAGTCAGTCTATTTAAGATACAATGGAGTTGAGAATGAGGTTAAGAGACTTTTAGACTTTTACGCCAAAGAGGGAAGGATAGGAATGGAAAGAGACAGAGAGAGAAAGAGAGAGAGAAGTAGAGAAAATTGAGAGGATTGAAGAAGTAGAAGGAGAAGGGAAGGAGGAGAAAGACGAAGAAAGGCGAAGGAGGAAAAGCATGGTAAGAAAGAATGATTTAAGGCGAAAGAGGAAATGTTGGACGTCGAAGAGAAACTTATGACTAAAGTCAACTTGGGGAACAGTGGAAGCACCCTAAAACTCTGATATTCCCGTTTCTTAATGTGTCCCCAGGGAACTGTAAAATCTTCTGTCGTTTTTTACGCTTTTCTTTTTGACGACAGCCATGGCTTCTACATGCTACACACTACCACTACACACTACCACTACGACTGTACGTTCGCTGAAGAGGGAACGCCAACGCCAACGACAACGACAACGTCCAGGTCCAGTTGTCCTTCCAAAATACCAACTTATCTCGTTGGTCTTTTCCATTTCCCTGGAGATTCCCAAAGAAATTTCTCTTGACGACATTTCCTTTCGTAAAAGAAAACCATCTCCAAATATACTGGGTAGTAATCGTAGGCAGTATACAGAGTGCGTTCGAGCAAAGGCACCCGCACCGGCACATGCAATGCAATGCAATGGCAATCCCCATCGCCATCGTATTCGCCATCGCAATGGTAATGTAGTAGTCCTTAAACTTCCAGTCAGAGTCCGTTCTCGTTCTCATCTTGGTCAACAAAAAAAAACCGGATTTTTTTTGCGAGAGCTCACAGATTTACAAAATCAAACTTATTCACGGGTGACTTTCCCTCACATCAAAAAACTCAAACTCAGGTTTAAACCCAAATCCAAATTCAACGGAGAATCTTGCTGTTGCTTGTTCTCCTCACGCAAGCATCAAGCATGTCATGTTGTGGTATATATGGCATCTAACCCTGGTATACCTATAGGGCGGATGGGTCTAAGTGCCTAGTTCTGTCTACCTTGAGCAACTAGATCTGGTACTTACTCTCTCTCTCTCTCTCTCTCTCTTTCTCCATATCTCGTGTGTATTGATAAAGCTCTTCTCCACTTCCTTTTCCCTCCTTACAGTTTTTCTGTCTTGCACTGTGTACCTACATTACACAGACTCCTACCTTACCACAGTCCTAGTCGTAGTCTTGATAATTTAACAACGTTATGTTAGAAAGTCGAGCCGACAAACAACTTTCCCCAGTTTATTTTATTACATTACCTTTATATATAATATTATAGGCTCGCTGCTTATTTTCATAGACGAAGGGCTCTGTGCCAGAACCTGCTACAGTTGTGGTATTAGTATACTACCCTACTGATATATGTACACCAAACCAACCAAGTTGTGAGTTGCCAGGAGTAGAGTACTTTTTTATGCGTTGATCCGTGAGTACGATCAGAATGAGGATGACAATGCTGTGAATTTTGATGATGCATTGCACAGGTATTTATCATTTAGCTGGAACGTTGTGTTGCTGGATCTTTTCCCTTGGATTAAATGCAATAATAAATGTTCACAATTTATTTTTTTCCAGGGATGTAAATGTACTTGAGGTTTTGTAATGGCTGCGTAGTAAATTCCAGTAATGTAGTTTTGGTCAGTTGAATCATTTCCGTGATAAATGTATGTAAGTGTGTATGTACATAGGTAGTCATGATTAAAGTCTTTGGTTCATCATGGACAGCTGGTATGCAAGGGAGTATGTACACAGTTGGAGAGAATAGTGGGAAAAAGAAGATCAAAGAAAATGTCATGCATTCATTCTACATATGTATGCGTTTGTGTCGGTGTCGGTGTGTGGAGCAGAGCAGAGGGAAAAGGAAAGGCGGAGGGAGAGCAATCGCATCGCATCGCATCGCGATGCCAAAGGTAAAGGTAACGCACTTACTTAATTGACGTAGGAAAGCTGGAGAAAAAGTCAATATTTAAGACACACAGTGAGAAGTTGGGAGCGAGAGCGTGTTTCAACGGCACTTATTGGCTTGGCTAGCTTTCGGTTTCAACTGGGTTGGTGGTGAATTTAGTTTTTTTTCCTTGCTCGTTCGTACCATGCGATGTGAAGCCATGCGATGCTCTCTCTCTCTCACGCCTGATATACAATTGCTTCATTTATTTCGCACGGGAAATTTTAGCCTACATATCTATACAGTGATATGGTATGGTGTGGTGCTGCTAGTAGCCGAGTTATCTCGATTACATATTGGGTTTGTTCCCATAGGTTTGGACTTGGACTGAACTGTTGGATGGGAATGAAGGAAGAATGTTGTTATAATTATCTGTGTATTTGCAGTGGAAGTTGTAGCTGTTGATGTGGATGTGGATGTGGATGTGGAAGTGGATGTGGATGTGGATGTGAATGTTGCTATGGATAGGATGTCATGTCATGTCATGTCATGTTACTCGAGGCCAGCTAGTGCAGTCAGTGCCAGTTTTATAGGTAACGTGAGGGAAACGATAAAATGCTCGAGTATGAACATGAACATGAACATAAGATAAGATGAACATGAGAGAATCGCGATCCCATCGCATCGAGGAGAAGGGAAAGGATCGGATAGAATAGGATAGGATAGGATAGGCAGGCAGGCATTTACACATTTACACTTTTCTCCATTTACACTCGCATTCTTCCGTGTCTCTAGTTGGAAGTGGGAAGCGGGATAACAAACAACTGGGAAGGAGTTAAGAGTGGAACAGTGACTGTAAAGTAAATAGTTACAACGACCAGACCAACTTTTTTTGGCCGTGCAGTCAAATCCGTTCTCATTCCCATCGTCTCAACTCTGAAGGCTCACAAGATGCATACTTTCCTCTCGTTTTGTTCTACGTATGTAGGTAGGTATGTAGCTCCACACACGTCCCAACTTGTATGTACAGAGTACAGATACACTGAATGTGAATGTGAGTAACGTAAGGCGAACGGCGTTCTCCAGTCTTATTGGTATTTGTACGTGGACTCGGAATACGTTGGCACATTTCAATTCCAAAACAAATTTCTCCAACATTTTTCTGACTTTTATTGCTTTTACACATTTTACGAGTCTACGACTGATGATCTATGGGCTCTCTTCGTTCCTCCACTCCACTCTGCTCTGTTCTGCTCTACTCTACTCTACTCTTCTCTTCTCTGTCTCTGTCTCAGTCTCTGTCTTTCTGAGCGAGAGAACAAGAGTTGGAACAGGAACAGCTTTAACATTGGTTCTGGCACTGGCACTGAAACTGACACTGGCTCTGGTTCTGGTCCTGGTCCTGGTTCTGGTTCTGGTAGCGGCATTCGCATTCGTATTCGCTTTGGCTTTGGCTTTGGCTTTAGATGTGGATTTGGATTTGACTGGTCTATGAAATTACTCAGCATCTTTATTTTTATAGTTGCGAATGCATTACGAATGTAGTCCAAAAAGGAAGAGATGCAAGTAAAAGTAGCTACTACTCTCTGACCCAGTGATACGAGTGTGGTTGAAATGTACAAGAGTTCCCGGTTTAAATCACCTTTGAGATTAGAATCCCTTCCGATGTACTATCGCTCAACTGGCTGCACATGAAGTGTTTATAATTTATTTACAAAATCATCCGCTCCACTTCAACCTAAACCAAGAACAAGAACCAAGTGCTCTTAATGATTCAACCTAATCCACTGATTCAGCCAGAAAATACCCTAGCAAGTCAACAGTGCAGTGCTATATTTAGGTTATTCCTTGGTCAGTTAACTTCAGTATTACTATTTTTGCCAAATGTGGCGTTCCACTTAACATTTATGAGGGATGGACGTTCACTTGTAGAAACATGTGTTGGCACAGCTGTGCCATATAAGTATACATATGTACTTCACTTCATTTATCGTTTATACATAACTTTTGCTTGGTTTCTTCGCGTAACTGAAACATGATGGAAAATTGATTTCGGAACAGTTTTTTCTTGTGTATCAAATTATCCCCAAATTCGCGAATTCATTTCTTGATAAACTTTCAATAGAACTTCATTCTGCCTTACTCAATGTTAAAGTAAAAGTATGTGTATCTTTGTTCGACTGTATAACTAAAGCATTAGAGCAACGTATTAAATACAATATGTACCTACACTGTTAAAACCGTTGCGTCTAAAACGCCAATATCAGTAAGGCCCAAGTTTTACTTGCAGCTTTTTCTGTTTTAAGATTGTTTAATTTGTACAGTGTACCTACTTACATACGTATATCTAATTGCTAATTGAAAGACTTGAGCCTGAGTGACTCACAAGATTTAACTGCAGAATCCCCATAGAGTTCTAAAAATAAAAGGAATACCATTACGGCTTCGTGATCTAATTAAATTATTAACTGTTCGCATCTTATTCATCTCAAACCGCTATGTGAATGACAAAAGATGTGTTGAGAGATTAACCCTCAAACGTATAGGTATTAGTACCTACTTATGTACACACAGGACATGGATTTGTCTAGTCATCCAATCCCGATCCACATCCTGATCCAACTCGAACCAATTGAGGTTTTAGTGTGGAAACCTAAGGATCTTGCAAACCAAGTGTTTCCAGCTTCAGCTTCAAAGGTGGGTGTGAGTATGAGTGTTACGATGGAGAAGATGATACCATACCATGCATACCATACCCATGCCCACGAGTGTATTGTATTACCCAACGTGCGGCAACAAAGAATAACTATAAGAGTTTCAATTCAATGGTAAAGGCGTAGGGAAAGGGAAAGACACAATGGCAGTTTGTGAGCAACCCAACTCAACGTAAAGAGAAAATTCAATCGAGTTTCTCAACAGATGAGAAGGAGAAGAAGAATCTGAGGGAATGTTGAATGTGTCTGGCTCTGGTTGTGTTTTTGGTGCTGGTGCTGGTTCTGATGCTGATACTGATGCTGGGATTGCATTGGTAGCAGGCAGGGTAGGAGTAAAACGGATGAAGAGTATAAATCTAGAGGGGGAGGATATTGAGGATATGGAGGTCTAGTGTGGTGTGGTGTGATATAGGGCAGTTGGATAGTTGAACGGTTTGGTGTGAGAGAGAGTGGAGATGGAGTGAAGTAGGTAATATAGTTTGGTAAATAATGTAGCCTGTAATACTTGAGTGAGCCCCCAAGGAACTACGGAAACGACAAGATTCACTCAGTTTAGTTAAATTCTATCCATATCCATCTCACACACACATTCTCTCATTCTCATGTGCACTAGCACATGCATACCACTGTCACTCACACCCAGTCTTTCTCTTTAATCCTTCCTTTTCCCCTCCAAAGTCCACATGCAAGATCTATGTAGTTGTTATTGGCTTTGGTTTCGTTCATATACTTAGTACAATATCTGTAATTATACCATTCCATATATGTACCTATGCATTCCACATATGCTTAGTTGAGCAAATCCAAATCCCACTTAGGGTGCATACATATCTGTATGGCGTAGACTTCTAGGGAGACAGTGCCTGTCATCGTCATCTAATCGTAAGTATTATATATGTATGTATAGTAGTACCGTATTTGTCCCATTAAATTCCCACACGTTATTCTCCACTCTTTTGTGTCCTTTGAATCAGTATTATTTATTACAGGCATTATTTATAATTAGTATTAATCAAGTCTAGGCATTTACCTACTCGATCAAATACGGTACTGGTTACGGTTCTAGTTACATACATACGTGACGCAAGTTCCCCTTGTAGGTACAATAGATACAGTACAGTGTACAGTCGAGCCAAAGCCAAAGCAAAGCAAAGTCATGTTACCATCCTGTAAATAATCTCACAGTTGCTGACTCGTGCTAGGTATACTATATATACCGCGATTACATGACAACATTACCAAAGTAAAAAAAGAAAAGATGGCAAACCGTAGCTGCTACTTGTATGATATTACAGTTGCCGCTTCAGCCACCACAACATGCATGTGCTATATACATAAGATACACTTGGGAATCAAATATGTAGGTTTTATAGGTATATAGATTTGACAGGAGGTAGTGTATAGATACCTTGATATATACTCTATATACCTACACAGGAGAAATGAGAAGTGAAACAAGTTCCATTGTGAAGATTCTCGATGCCCGATCCCCGATCCTCTGCCTTCATACTTTTAATTTCTCATCTTGTCATAAAATTTATCATCTCCTTGCATCCCACCACTTCTTATCCGTCTCAACTTTAATATTCCCTTCCAATTCACATTTACTTGGGGATGGTTGGTTTTGGTGCTGGTTCTGGTGCTGGGGAACCATACCATGTAGGTTTACCATACATAATTAGATACATACATATATATGTAGCCCCACCAGAATACTGTAGACAAGGCTGACTGTCTAACTAAACAGCTCTGTTTCTGGATGTATAGGAGTACAAAGTCGTTTCAAAGCCTGTATGCTATAAGACATAGTACAGAAATATTTAGCACTTTTACATATTGCATAGTCAATCAAGAACGCATACAGATAGGTTCTCCATAAAGGAATGGAGGGAAAGGAGAAACCGTTTTGGTAAGCACTCGACGCACGTACCCAAGAAGTAGGTAGGTAGTTAACGGAGGTCGAACTAAGTCCCCACTATAATATTTATATTCACTCAAAGTGAATGGCAGCGGTGGTTAATTAATCTTGGTACACGCACTTAAGCAAGTCAGGGAATTCAAACAAGGAAATTACCTTTCCACATATCAGCGTCTCGTCGTCATCGCATCGGTGTTAGAACGTGGGGAGTGAAACAATGCAATGTACATTTTAGACTTGCAATTGTCTGTCTCCCTTTCTCCATCTTTTACTTGTTCTTGTCCTTGTGCTTGTGCTTGTCCATGTCCTTGTCTGACTGACGATGAGACAGAGACTGATCCTAAACGGTTTGAGTTGTCGAGTCGAACAAAGCCGTGCAACATCTGCCAAAGCAGAATCTGAAAGGCTATGAAATCATTTAGAGCCATCTAGGAACTATATGTATATCTCACTGCCTATATATTATATCTAATTTATAAAACCGTTTTAGAATCGGTTTCCAGTTGGGCTAGTACTTATAGACTTAAATGAGATTGAATGTAGATTAGGGCAAGAAGATAGTGGAAAGTGGGCCGTCTAATTCTCTCAATATCTGTTAGGGTGACAGTGACTGTGGCTTGGCTTTAAGTGTCACTGTGTGGTCGTAGTGACAAATAGAATGTGCAAATCGGAATTCACAATTTTTAATACTGTCCATGTGGCTGTGAGAGTGACTGTGACTGTGTGTACACACACTCAACGGCACGACGTTATGGCAAAGCAAATCAAATGGTAATGGTAATCGTTGCCGTCATTTCAAAGCTGGTGCTCGTGCTCGTGCTCGTGCTACATACATGTAAGTACCTACATAGTGATCGTAACAAAGTTGGTGCATTCACTATTGCGATTAAGTAGGTGGTAGTTTGAGACATGGACTGGAGCGTTTGGTTGGAATGAAACGCTGTTGAGGCATTTCGGAAGTTATCACTTAGGAAAGGGAGTGCGATGCTGGATCGGAGGAGATAGTGGGTGATTGTGAATGAATTGCTGTTTATATATTGGTATATCGGTAATAGTCGTGACATTGGTTTCGTTTTGGTTTGCATTGGCAGTAAATACTTGTGGATGTGTGGATGTAGTTGTAGTTGTAGTAGTTACGTTTGTAGTTTGAATGCATAGCAAGATAAACCTACTTAAGTGACTCGCTACAAGCTACTGATAAAGCTGATGGTGAGTGTGGATGTTGGTGCGGAAGCTATATAGGTATGTATATGTATACAGGGAATGAAGGATAATGTGTACGTAAAGTGCGGTTGATATTAGAGATTGAGCCTGTAAGATGTGTTTAATGGACGTGTGGTGTTTTAAGTGCTTTTTTCATGCTCTCACTTACTGACTCCTCTGTAGTTGGTAGTCAAGATCCATGCCATGGTGGATGTGGATGTGGATATGGACTAGAAGTCGATCGCGGCAGCGTGTCTCCTCCCGTTCCCTTCCCGTTCACATTGTAAACATTCACTGATTTTATGTGATCCCTTCACTTCACTCTCACTTTGTACATTGCATTGGCCGTGCCAATGCAATGCCGCGTTCGTAGATTTAGCGTATCGCTACAACAACTTCGACACTTCATAAAATGTTATACAAATGCTAATGGTTTAATGGTACGCTTGGTGAATGTAACACTAACACTTACAATAGCACGGCATAACATTTCCCTTCTCCCCGGTCCCAGTCCTCATCCAATCCATACCGCCATCCACCACCTAGCAATTTGACTCGAGATAGGATAGAATGGAATCATGTGAATGGTAAATGGTGGCAACTATGGACCATCTGCGAACTGGAAAATTTTAAATCTCTCGAGGCAAGGCAATCATGAATTGCATCATGCTTTCATCCACCCATCCACTTCTGCTTCTTCATTTCATACATACCTACATAGGTACCTACTCCTCCTCTTTCTAAACCCTTAAACTAATGCATGTGGCTATAGTAACTCTTACTCTCATCATCCACGTGCTCTCCATTTACATACTGCAGTTCATTCAGTCATCTATTCGGGCTCGTTCTATTATTGGCTTTGACTTTGGCTTTGGCTTTGGCTTTAGCTTTAGCTTTGGCTTTGGCATTGGCAANTAGTAACTCTTACTCTCATCATCCACGTGCTCTCCATTTACATACTGCAGTTCATTCAGTCATCTATTCGGGCTCGTTCTATTATTGGCTTTGACTTTGGCTTTGGCTTTGGCTTTGGCATTGGCATTGGGCGGTAATGAAAGATTCAAGGGCTGCATGGAAAGGATACGAGAGGACTGATTGTGAAAGGGAAAGTCAGATTAGAAATAATACTGTGGTTAGTATGCTTACAGCTGGAGCAATGGCCAATGCTGTCCAAAAGACAAGTCCAAAGCATCTCACTCATCGTCAGTCTTCATGGAAATACTCACTAATAAACTAATAAAGCTTTTGCTTTTACTAATATCTGTGTTGAAGCTACGGTTAGGTACAACGTATGTATGGTCCTCCATTATCTCTCCATCCCAATATTATCCGAGCAATATTAATTAGCCAGCTTATAATTCCATGTGCTACTGTACACTCTGGATGATCACACTAAAATAAATTGCTCCAGCTGTACAATACAGTGAATACTTACCGCATTTAAGGGGTAAAACCGGGGATGCATTTATTTCCGCATGCATTTCTTACACAGTGAAATACGGTACTCCTAAATCCCCTCTAACTGGTCCCAATATATTTTATAGGTAGGTACTTTCTCCGTGACTAATGGCAAGAGGGGTTGGGGGAGATGCGATAAGAAGCCCAATTAATAGTAGGATAAGAGATTGTGGGACAGGTTGTTATTTGGTGACGTTCTGAGTCCTGAGTGAATGTGGACTTAAGTTATCCCGTACACTTTGCTGTGCTGTGCTGTGATGGGAAGATGATTGGATTGGGTTGGATTGGATCGCATCGCATCGCATCATGGGGGAAGGTAAAGCTATTTGCTCTTTCCAGCTGATTGCGAGAGACTAGGGGTAAGAAAAGGGACAGGAAGGACAGGACAAGACAGGACAGGACAAGCTGGGGAGTTGAAGTGTGTTGGAGTTGGAGTAGTTGGAGACGTGGTTGGAAACGGTGTTGTTGAAAACACTTGAGAGTTTGTATCCGTAGGAAAGGGGAAATTTGAAGATTGTTCCTTCCAACTTCCCCATACATACTACAGACACACCGTGGGCATCTCTCACGGATTCAGGTAGCTTCCTTTACTCTTACGTATACATACATGCCCGAATTGCAATTAACGGCGCTTACGGTTGGGCTTTCTCAACACCATCACGCATTTCTACAGATAGATGTTGGTGGTCTGGTGTGGTGTGTTTAGCAGACCAACGAGTGTAATTTTACACAGCAGGATTAGGAATACCTACATAGGTACATATGTACACGGGCGGATGCTGGTGGTAAATACACAAGTGGTGGTGTGGTAGTGCACTTTGTATGGTATGGTATAGTATGATGGGATGGCAATTGCATTGAGAAGAAAGAAAGGACGGAGGGAAAGGGGAAGAGAGACAAGTGAAGGAAGGAAAGCAATAAGGGATAGAGAAATGGGTTGTATGAAATAATCCTGGCCTGGCTGATTGCGGTGTGTAAGTAGCAAGTAGCAGCAGTTGCACTATTGCCTTTCTCTCTGCTATAGATAGGTACTCGTGTCGCGTACTTACACTCCATACTCTGCTCCTTGCCCCATGTGCATCTTTGATTTATTACGCGAGGTAATATTTCAAATTATTTTTGGATGAGTTCCTCGTCTATTTTTTCCATGAGAAACTTCCAGGTGGACTGTGTTAGTTTTTTTTCCTGGCTAGGCGAATGGATACTGACTGGGTATAGTTGTATGTAGTTGTAGCTTCTACTCTACTCTACTCTACTCTACTATGGTTATGGTTCTGGTCTGGCTCTCGTGGTGGTCGTGGTCGTGGTCGGGTCGGACTTGGACCAATTTTTATTTCAAAGGTTGCATCGCATCGACAAAGAAAGGAAGACCAAACCAAGGAGGTATTAGCTTTTTCTTAGTTACTTGGCTTCAAAGGAAAAGTGGACTAATACTAATACACAAGTACCTATGTGTGTATGTATGTATGCTTGCAAGTGTGTGGGAATGAGGGAAATATCCGCTAACATGATACGAAAACATGGTCATGGTATGATACAAGTACAAGACAAGAGTCCGGACCGATATCCATACGTTCGGTTGCTCAGTTTCTCTTTTAATTTGTTCTTTTCCCGCTGTCTACCTACACTTTGAGCTGAGCTATGTGTGTACATATTATGTATTAGTAATACATCCATGAGGACCGCAGCCGTTCAGTTGTGTTATGTTGTGTTATGTTGTGTTATGTTATGTTATGTTGCGACTTATAAAAAAGCAAGCGACGAATCTATACAAATACAAGAGGGTTTAAAAGGGGAAGCTTTGAAAGCGCTTGGATGTGCGGAGAATTTCGGTGGGAGCGTGTAGGAATTTAGTTTGAGTTTGTGGAGTAGAGCAACCATGAAGAGTTATGTATTCTCGTCTGTCACGCTTCCCTCGCTTTTTTCCCTACTTTCTCAAATATCGGATTAGGATTGGGATTGAGAGGCAAAGGATGGAGGGAAGGAAGAAGGAGAATGAGAAGGAGAATGAGAAGGAGGTAGAATTTCTTACCAAGCTGGACAAGGGAAAATTGGGCAAGCCATTAAATGCAGTTTACACATATACAAAAGCCATGATGTTTCTACCATAAAATTTATGCTACTATACGACTTTTCAAATTTCATCTCTCAACCACATAAGCTCGCGTCTATCTATTCATCTGAACGGTAAATGTAAGGGAAACCAAGGAACGAAGAGAAACCGAAGGACGGAACGGAAGCACATGGAGCTAGAGGAAAGGAACTCAAGTCCAACTCAAGTCAAGTCAAGTCAAAGTATTACACAAGTCCAAGTTGAGTCAACCCAACACATACAATGTGTTCTCGTGATATTTACCGTATTTCCCCAGATTCTTTATACTCTGCTGTTGACTCTGTACACATTTACTACTGCGTAAAGTGCTCGTGTTCCAAATTGCTTTTTAGACGGCAGCTCTGGAGTTAATAGGAATTTGATCGTATTTTTTATTTTTATGTACTTTTAACAAAAATATCAAATCGATTACTTTCTGAATGGGACGAACATGAAGGATTCAGGGATTGCTTGCGATCCTATGTTCACAGTGAGTGGGGGAGTGTGGGGGAGAGTAAAAGAGTGAGAGTAAGTGTGCTTGGTACTCCAGTAACTCCTTTTCCTATTTCTCATAATATAGACTACACACACACACACACATACACACCCTGTTTAGTTCCACTTGGGCTGTATACCTATATATACTTGTGTGCTTGCAGAGGAAGTTTTTGTTTGCGGTCGACTGAACCGGAACCGGTTTGCCGGTTCATGTTCATGTTATAGGTAGTAGTAGTAGTGCTGGTAGTCTTGGTACAGGTTCCACTTTCCTCCAACATCATCTTGCCTTCCATTGTATTCTACTCCTCTCCTCTCCAGCCTTCTCCTTTCCATTCAATTCCCTTCCCTTCCCTTACTTTGCTTTACTTTGCTTTGCTTCCGAGTTGGTTTTCTTTCCTGTGTACAGTGTTTATCGACGACAGCGTAGGTGTTTCGTTTAGTATTTTCCTCCCTTTCACTCTCTCCAAGTAAAGAGTGTATTGCGTTCATTGCCATTGCCAATGTGGCGTGGATTTTTATACGACGTGTATTTACAGTGGAAACGATCGGAACAAGACGCGACGTCGAGATTGTGTTCGCATCTCTTGTGAAGGGTCGTGTGGAATCCTACTGTGACTGCGTTATGTTATTCTGATGCTTGGAGGAATCTGGCAAGGCATAGCGGGCCATAGCATACCTCTGCTTTTGGGCAAGTGAGTGACTGACTGGTGGTGAGTGAGCACTTTGTGTTTGCTCATTTTCTTTCTCCCTTAGTATAGTATACTATCTGTATGCTACATATATTGGAAGGGTACCTATGATGTGGTGTAGTGTGGACATTTGAGTGAGTGTAAGTTCGGCTTCTCCTTCTCCTTCACGTTCACTTACAACTACAACATGACGCGATGGTTTGTCGGTGGCTAGAGATTTAGTATGTAAGTAGGTACTCGAGAACTTTGTTGGGTTATTATGGGCAAGGAGAATGTGAGTAATACTGATAGGATCGAGTGGAATGGTTGAATACCAAATAAAAAACAGCGACAATAGCCATGGCCATAGTCATTGCCATTGCCATCGCCATGGCCGTGGCCGTGGCAGTGACAGTGGTGGCTGTAGTTGTAGTTGTAGTGGCCATGGTCATAAGTACATATTGCAGGTAGTAGCTAGTAGTAGTTGTTGTTGTTGTGGTAATCGTAGTAAGTCAAGTATGCTGTTTACGTATCTGTATTTGAACTTGGAGTGTGTATGTGTACGTATGTATGTACAGTGCGTATATACTGGAGTAGGTAGTTACATGGGTGCATGGAATGTGTGGGAAGGAGTGAGAGTGAAAGTAACGGACGTTGGAAGTTGGAAGATTGTGTAGTGTGCCAATGACATGTGAGTTTACAAGGAACCATCTAAATAGTTTGGCTGGAGAGTTGGGAGTTGCGGGACTTTGGGACTTTGGGCACGAAGAAAAGGAAAGAAGAGAAGAGAAGAGGGAAAGTGCGAGATATTTGGAGAAAGACGTGATGTATGGGCGAACGTCAAGAATCCTACTCCTCCTCTGTATGAATACAAATGATCCGTCTGGCCTTGGTTCCTTCTCAGCCTTTACTTTACTTCCCTTCCCTTCCCTCTCCCTCAGCCCTTCCATCATTCGACGTACCTACTCATCGTCAGCCGCCTTGTTGAAATGTTGACTCACTCTCTGTTTACCATTTAGATACCACAACCACATTCTGTCACACACCCGCACCAATACCAATACCAATACCAATACCAGTACCCATCCCATACTCACGTCTCCTGTCCACACTTTCCCTTCGCATTCCTCCATCTCTCCACCTAATACCGACAATGTCAAGTCTCACGTAATGCACAGCTCTAGCAAGTACATTGAAGCCAAAGCCAAAGCCAAGACCAAAGCCAAAGCTATAGTCAAAGCCTAGGCTAAATCAAACCAAGTCAGCACCGCCGGAGCAGAATGAGAACAAGTGTGTGAGTACGAGAACGAGATTTTGTCGGTTTGAATTCCCCATTTTTCCCTCCGCTGTATGGTGGCAACGACAACTGACGAATGTCAATGATGGCATTAAGCTCATTATTATGACTCTGGCTCGTACTCAGACAACTGTTTTTCTACAGTTGTCCTTTCCTTTTATTCCTCCTCGCATCCATTTTCATTTTTACTCCTTCAGCGATTGCTTACTTTAGCTCTACGAACGAACCAACGTGATTCCCCTTAAGTGACTTACTCTTTCCCAAGGACCTTGTGCTGTGTTCAGATACAAGACAAAGGGATGAGTAGAGTTAATTATTTCTTGAGAAACACCATATCTTTCTCTCTCTCTCTCTTTTGATAGAACACAATCGAATTAATACTATTGAGAAAATATACCGTGGAAGAGAGATCATGTGGTGGATAGTGTACTAGTACTAGTAATTATGCATATTATATGAAAAAATAGAATTAATGCAGGACTCCATCTAAATCCGTTTGGTTTTGACTGTTCTTATTCTCCCTTTCCCTTTCTCCTTCCTCTTGTTATTGTTCACCTTGTGTGGTCTGATTTGGATTGTGAGTGGAGTGTGTATTTGGTGTGGTGTCTTGGTGTGGCAGGGTCTGGCATTATGTGATGGTGTGGTATTCAATACAATGGTACCTACACCATGGTGTGGTGTAGTGTGGTGTGGTGCGATTCTCGGAAATACACTGTGAGAAATCTACTTCTTCCTTGATGTCATTTTGTAATTTCCCCTCGTGTAAAAAATGAATCATTTTCCTTGGCAGGTCGGGCGTACAAGTTCTTTCCCAATTTTTTCTCCTTTTCCTTCGTCGTCTTCTAGTTGATAGCTTCCTATTCTAGCCGTTGCTCCAGCACCAATTCCAGATCCAGATCCAGTTCCAGTTCCAGTTCCACCAGCAACTCCTACATATGTATACCTAGGTATATTAAATTCTAAAGCAGAAAGGATTGTATGAATGTAGCTTTTGTGTAGGACCAGCAGTAGACTAGTACTACGTATACATATACATATAGATATATATATAGTGGCGAGGCGATCCAATGCAAGGCTAAGGTGCTTATGACAGCCGGCTGTTGAATTTTGTTTGTGTTCATGAAACTTGGAGTCTTGGAGTTGGAGTCTCGGAGTAAGGGAGAGCTAAGATTTCAATGGGAATAAGTGTGTTGAATTGTTGTTCCATATGAACGCTGTAGATCCATAAGTTACACGAGTCTCGAACGTCAACGTAGCCCAGCAGTATGTAGCTGGGAAACCTACACTCCGTAGGAAGGAAAGATACACGTCCGAATAGGATATGAGGATTGAAATCTTACATGCCTATAACTCATGGTTTTTCTTCTGACGATGAGAAAAAGAGAAATCGAGATGTATTACATTTCATTGGAACATTGGAAGAAGACCGGAGACCGGAGTGGAAAGAGAGAGTGTGTGAGAGAGAGAGCCAAAGTAAAATACATAGAAGAGTGCGAGCGGACTCACACATTTGTACACATATAAACTCATATGAGCCATACATGCTTGCCTTCTCATTATGTATTCATGTGGAGTCCTCGCGGTAATTTCCTTGGGGCCCTTCACAACATCTACAGTCTACAACATAACACAAGGACCTGGAGAAGAGTAAGGCAAGGAGCAAGAGTAACCGAACGGAACGACGGAACGGCACACAACACAATAGAGCATAATAGAATAGAATAAAACTAGAAGTTGATGGGGTGGGTGGGGATATGTAGCATTCACTCTAAAAAAATCCAAAACCCAAAACACTCTTCAGACACTAGAACTAGAACAAAAGGATGTAAGGGGAAATGAAAGAAAGAAGGAAAGAAAGAAAGAAAGAAGGGAATAACTAACGCCATCGCCTTCCACGTTCATGTTCATATGGTACCAGTAAAGTACCTACCTACATACCTATACTAAGAACTAAGAAACCAGCCAAGTCATCAGTTCACCAAGAAATATGAAGCACCTTATAAGCAGTCCAGTAATAGAACAGTAACCAGTCACAATGATACTCATTAAGACTCTAATTCTTTTACACAAGAGCTTACGATTAGCTACATGCATAGCTACTTGATTCCAATATCCGAATGACGAATGAACGAATACCTACCTGCCCACAAATATATTCAGCCACGTCAGAAATACCTACAGAGTATTTTCATATACTAGAATTCTTTCAGCGATT
>JAAXYX010001036.1:0-27225 GCA_036851915.1 Ptenothrix huangshanensis
AAGCACCAGCCATCTCTCTTTTAAAATATTTGAATTCTAGAATTTGATGAACTGAAATTGAGCGAAGAAACATATCGACGTCTGGACGTTATAGTCTATAACGTTATCTCCCTATAACGTCCGAAAAAATCGGTCCCCTGAGATGTCGTTATAACGAGATTTCACTGTACATGGTTTTGAAATATAGAAAGTAATCAGCTCTTAGGAGTTTTTTTATTATCTGTGATGACATTTTTTACTGAAGCCGAGCAAAAACTTTTAATTTCAGATGCAGCAACTTCCGAATCATGCTAATAAAAGAAATCACAGTTAATGGTTAAGTGGCCCAGTGCCCACAATGCACTATTTTAACAACTTTTAACATTCATTTTCTTCCACCCTTTGCCCTTTATCAACAGAATTATCAGAATACAAAATCCATTTTTGAGTAATTTACACCCTATTCGTAAGTACGCGAAAAATTACTTCCGAACGACAGACAAAATTTTGTAGCATTACACTTATTACATGGATAATTATTAAAAATTTTGCGAATACTAATATCCAGTGTTTGTGTTATAAAACAAAGCTGGAGCTGGGGCTTGCAATGCTTCGATGACGGAATGACGGTGAGTCGGTGACCATTTGTGGGCAAAAGGGCAAATGAACAACGTAAGAGCGTCATAGAGAAATACTGGCAAGGAATCCATGGAAAAACAACGAGCGGCATTTGGACAAACCACGGGATTGCTACAAAAATTTGAGGGACTAACAGTAAGTATGTAATCACTAGTAATCAGTAATCAGTCATCATCACAAACCGGGCATACAGATACAGAATGCATAGTGACGCTGATTAATACTTACGTAGCGAAACAAAAAGATTAAATTAGAACCAAAATTAGCAATAAACTACACTATTGAATAATTCTCGATAGTTACTATTTTTACTCGTCAGAAATAGTGATCAAACTTTACGTCGCAGTAAATCTTATAGAAAAAAGACGCAGTATCTGCAGTCGTCCATAGTTCATAATTAACAATTAAGGGGAAAGTATCGGCTGAATAACTGCTGACTGCTGACGTTCTGACACGAGGGAGTACAGGTGGACGCTGTTAAATAGTTAAAAGTAAGTTTGAAACTACTTCCTTGTTTTAAATACGAAAGCCTTGCACTAGTACATTATGCTAATAAATTGTTGCAATTTGTGCCTTTATTTCCATTTCATTCAATTTAATTTATTCATTATTCAAGTATATAAATCTGCATGGTTTCGTTAATGTTGTGTTTTAACCGAATTATAAAACTAAACACTATAGAAGTTAACAAACTCCATGCTCATTTAAACCTCAACTATAAATTGTTGCTGTTAGAATTAGGCTATTTTCTATCATCCTATAATAATATTAGTACTGTAGCTGGTAGCGTTTCTCTTTTGTTGATGTTAATATTAACACATTAACAGTTATAATTGTAAATTGTTATTCAATGTTGATGGACTAATATCAATATCTGCTACCTTGATTGTTTTATTATTGTCTGCAATCTTGGAATCTGTATGCTTCTGATTTTCTTATGCACACTTTTTGATGTTAGTTTCATGTAGGTATGTTTTTTGACACAAATTATTAAATACATAAAAAAAAATTATTAATTCCTTAATTACAGAATATGGCAGACCAACAAATAGTAACGGCCTCGGATACAGCTCTACAATTTGACACCCTCAAGCCTGTATGCTGTGATGTAATGAAGTCTCCATCGATTGAGACATTGTCAGTTTTTAATCAAATGCTAGCTCGTCTTCCTCCAAAATCGGTTTCTCCTGAAATACTGAACTATATTATATTTCCTTTTGTCGTTCATTTGAAAGCGATGAATCGACTGAAGTAAGTGCTGGTTAATATTGTTTTCTGTGTACGCAATTGCGTACATGAAATTATGTTTTATTTGTGGTTTTTTTGCTATGTATTCATTATTCATTATCATTATAAATGGTTAAGTACTACTAATACCCTATATGGTATACATACGTTGTAATATTTATCGGATGATCTCACGTGTTTTCGAATATCACTTGTAAAATTCAATGAGTTTGTAGCTTTCTTGTTTTTAAAATATTTTTTTGATGTTTCAGAACCGATGTAAAAGTGCTATTATTAAAGACCCTAGCGAAAATTTTAAACTTGAGTGGAATAGATTCCTTCCAATGCTTTTTTGAAATTTTTCAAACGTATAGCATCGTTTTGGGAACCAAGAATAACATCCCAACTACAGACTGTAAGTTTAATTGTTTATCAAAAAAAACAATAATGTAAACATTTCCCATGAAGGGGATTTATCAAGCAATCATCAATCGATGTATTATATATTGTATTATTTGAATACATTAATACTTGCAGTTAATGATAGTTTACCTGAGGAAATAGTGTATTCTATTGAAGATGGAATGGCGAGACTCTTGCAAAACAGTTTAATATCACATTGCGAAATGGTTTATGACGTCAAAAGGGTGCAGGCAGTTGGCCACTGCATTTTCATCCAACTCCAGATCATCACTTCCAATCACCCTTTAGAAACTAGGTAAAATCAGAATCATTTCAGATCCATACATAAACCTCAGTGTAGGATAACATTGGTTCAAAAAATGGCTGTATAATGATAATACTGATATTTACTGAACTTCCGACTTTCATTAACTAAATACGTAACATATGGTCTATGAACTGCAGCATCGTATCATAATTAACTCTTAATTGTCTTTTCTCGGTTACTGCTAGGATACGAGCAATAGATATTGTGGAGTCACTATTTACCATATGTGCCGGTAACGAAGAAATGTCTGGGCGGATTTTTAATTTTCTCCCAGGAGTTGTTATTGCTCTCCGTAAAGCATCTTCAAGCCGAGTGGGTAGAGCTCGCAAGTCATTAATTGTGGTAAGCTGCATCTGCGGGAAATTAGTTGTTCATTTTCAACTGTTATCGAAAAACATTAATTTTAACTAATTGGCCTAATGGTGTTTTTGTATGTTTTCGTAACAGAAATCGGTGGTGTTATTGAGTAAATGTGTAACAATCAGCATACGATTTAAGTCAGGCGATGATTTGAAATTAGTGGATCAAAATTTGTCTGTTCTTTTGCGGTCGTTGAGTGATGAACTTATTTCGAACGATGATCAAGATTTAAGAAAAGTGATTTTGAACTTATCTACAGATATAATTGTTGTTTCTGAAAATAAAATGCCGAAGTGCGAGGAAATTTTGTGGACAAATATTTTAGTTGGATGTTGTGACGAGATCGATATGCTGTCTTCAAGGAGTAGATTATTTTTACAAGAAAATCTATACAAAACTCAACTTTGTGATTTTGAAAACATGATGGACAATCTGAAAAAATCATATACGCAGTTCATTAATAATAATTTGGGTGACAGTATTACGAGCCTTAAATATGTGGCAGCTTGTCTGTATGTCAAGAAACTTACGTTTGTCGAATTGAATTCGTTTTTGCCTGCCTTTTCTAATTTACTGACGCGTGCAGTTTTAAAGCATCAATTAGATATAGACAAAGAAGTCGATGTGACATTTTTTAAACCTAATCCATTTCTAAAAGTGTGTGAAGACGTGTGCAAGAGTTTAAAAAATGCTGCAAATTTTGACGACTTATGTGAAGAAATTGTGCCATTTTTAACTTTTAATAGTACATTACCTTTCAGTGAACGTTTGGAAAATGGATGTGTAGGAGTTTTGTTTTTGTTCATCAAGATTCTCTCATCATTTATCGCAGATGATCCGAAACAGGCGGACACTCAATCGTATGATATACAAAACTGTGATCTGACGAACATGTCATCTCTGTTTCTAGAATTTTTAGAATTACAACTCTCTGATAAAATTCAAGCAAATCCAAAGACCGTAAAAGACCTCGAGTGTGAAGCGGTTTTATTAATTGAAGGCTTAGGCTACCAAGCTTGCCTTGATTCACAATGTGTTCTTCCAATGGTCTTGTATTATCTGTTAGAGCATGCTGGAGACCAAGAATCCACTCTAATTTCATCCATTGCTACAAATTCTCTGTGCTTAATTTCAAACATGAATTCTGTTCAAGGAAATGTAAAAAGTCAAAAATCAGTTTTGCAAGAACTGTTAACCCAAAATTTGGATTTAATCATGTCCGAGTTAAGTGTTCGTATAAGGTCAATGTCATCTCATCCCAAGTGTCCAAATGCTCTCATTTTCCTTGCAAGTTATTTTGATTTTAGCCAGGCCGAATTCGTCAGTTTAATTGAGCAGGGATTTGCACAGAGCTGTGACGCCTTTTATACTACGTCGCAAAAATCCTTTACCAAGCTATTCTATGCATTTATCTATTCTTTATGGAACCAACGGAAGGATATGCTAAACTCTCAAGGAAAAAACGTGGCTGTAAAAAATCTTGGAAATAGCAACTTATGTACTAAATTGCTGAACTATCAGACATCATTAGGATTTGAAGTGCAGTCGAACTTAAATTGCGATTTGCAAAACCTGGACGATATAAGAGAGAATGTTAAGTCTGAAAATGAGATAGAGAATGCTGGCTCAAGTGTTGAAGATTCGTTGACGCCCGAATTAAAATTAGTGCTAAAGATCTGTCGAAGTGTTCTTAATTTTATAGCATCACATGATGACAGAACAGTCCAGCTGACTGCAATGGATTGTCTTATAATGGGCGTGCAATTACTTCGGGACGTAGACAATAGCTTGCTTCCATTAGTACATACAATTTGGTCTAGTCTAGCAAACAGGTAAGCTAGCGTCTGCTTAGTTCATTATTTATTCCGTTTCATTTGTATTTTTTAATAGGGCTGTATTAAAGCGGTACTGATCTAAGGTGTTCTCTGCCTCAAAACCCTTCTCTACCCACAGTCTAAAGTGTTTCATATAAAGTGCAGATACAGTTAAGAAAGAGAGAGAGACAACTTTATTAAAAACAAAACTAACTTGACACTGTCCTCCAACGAGGATAGCCTAAATAGACTCAACGTACGTTTCAACCTTGCTGTATCACATTGTGGGTTTATGACGTTTATATTAATGTTTGTATTAATGATTAGTTCACTTCTTAAATTAGCTAGCGCCAATCTTCCCAATCAATTATTAGCACACATCTTTCCAATCGTTTCGATTGCGAGTCCGAATTATTGTTACATGAGACAACAGCAAACGAGGAAAATATGACCCAATCATATAAGCAACCAAGGTAATTTTATATGCAGTCCAATATTTGGCAGCAAATGTTGACACTTAGTTTACTGTTGTTTTTTTATCTAGTATGCAACTTGAGATTCCGGTCCTGAATAGAGAGAAAGACAAATTTTATTAATAAAACTTGACACTGTCCTCCAACTAGGGTAGCCTGAAAGACTCAGTATACGTAACATATTCTTGTTAATATTGTATATGTATTCAAGAGATAAATGTACCGCACATCATGGTAACCAACACATTATAGCCAGTTGCGCATAAAGACTTATCATTAGTTAGTAAAAGAGGATTGTCGGTTTGTCACAATATGGTTGTGTTTTATCTTGATATCGTATTACAGTGCAGTGTCATCTTTTTCAGGTTCACAGAAACGGATTTGGTGGTAGTGAGAAAATCTTTCGAACTACTCTTAGCAATATGCGCAACTAGTGGATCTTTTCTCAAGAAACGAATTGTCGAGCAAGTTTTTCCCAAGCTTACTGCTCTACTGACTTCACTGGCCCGGGAAAGTGAACGTGTGGATCAGAGACATGTTCTCTACTACACATACACTCAAGCCTATAAACTACAAGTGATTATCCTTGAGGTAATAATGGGCCCCACGATAATCAACTTTATTTATGTGCTCTATATTATTAAATGATAATTGAGACCAGTTTAGCTACTAATGAGACTTCTTGTAGTAACATCATTTTTTGTTACAGAATGCCACTATAAGTTTATTTTTATTAATGTGAATGAATTTACAATGTAGGGTTTGGCCGAATTGTCTCTATCCATGGAGCTAAATGAGGAAGAATTAGATCAGATCGTTTCAGTTTGCCTTCTTTACGTTAAACCTCAACAGCATAAAAATTTAATGGTACGGTTTCATTAAACTTTGTTTTTTTAAAATTAGCTACTTTGCAGAAATGATTAAACTGACTGTAATTAAAGTTATGTCGATTAGTGTAATTATAGCATATGTAAATAATATCTTATAAAAACGATGTGGTGTATTCTGGTTTTAGGAAGCTGCTTTGAAAGTAATTGACGTATTTTCGAATAGTAAGTATGCCTCAGTCATTTGGATGAAAATTATTGCTCATGGAATACGGCAGGCTCCTTTGGAAACTTCGCATCCGGAATATACTCCCTGCCCACAGTTTCAAATCTAAGGGGAATCCCGAAGACTTTTTGTATGAGATTCTTGCGACTTGCATTAGAAAAATCCCATCGTGGGGGTACCGTGGTGGTAAATACCACCATTTTACCAGGAGATATTCATACATGATTGCTTGCTATCTTCTTCGTAGGTTTCAGACTGAAGGTTGGAGGAAGATATGATTACGATGTTTCAATTAGCAGTGTTAGTTCACACGTATTAATTATATACTTCGTTAGCCTTTCAATCTCTGCCTGTACTTTTATAATTTAACAATTTTTTGATCTTGTTACTAGTTACTACAGGCACAAAAATAAGGCGAATCTAATAATGATATTATTCTATGTTTGTACAAATGTTTACGAACGATCGCATTATTATGCCACTACTTTGTGTTTCACACTGCATGCAATACTGGTATCGTTAATAGCAATCAAGCCAATTCTCCGCAGTTTCATTTACAAAAAGAGGGATCATTGAGTAACACAATTTATGCATATACCTACTTAATTTGGAGGTTACCTTTACATCGGTGAGAACATGCTTTTTTGTTTTATTCAAGGTTTTCATATTTTAATTTAAGGTTTGTCATATTCTGTTCCGCCGATCGATATCAATCATTTGGCTGCTTACCTTAAGTGGAGCTGCTTTACCGGGGTTCAAGATTGTTTTTATTAAAGTTCTTACTGTCTATTTGCAAGCACGGGTGTAATATTAACATTTTTTCGCAGGAGCCACATATTTTCCAAATTAAAACATATCATTTCATCATTTCCTTTGATTATTTTCGAAGCCTTGGTTTTTTATTGTTTATAATTGTGCATTGCATACTCTTTTGAATACATAAATGCATTTCTTGCCCGCATGGTATAATTTAATTTAACGCCTTGGGACTTCGATGAACAAATTTCCCAGATTCAATAAATTCCATAAAAACAGGGTTAGAGTTTCGTCAGAGAAGGAAAAGTTATTAAAGCTGAAGTTGAAGAAGTGTTTCTCCTGAATCCGACTATATAATTACCTACATACCATGTACACAAGCACATTTCGGGGATGTCTGGGGAAAACTAATTCATATCACTTTGTTTATAATATTAAAAATATATGTGTAGGCAGAATTTGTTTTCGTTTCCGTTCTTTTATAACTTTCTTGATCTGTTTTAAACGTGCCTTCAATTACGAATTTACAAATTATGAGCGTATTCTGAAAAGAGCTGCACGAGATTTTGCAAAGTCATTTCATGCTTACATCGGCTTACTGTCATAATCAAAGTCAAACAGTTTACTGCACGTAAAAAGGCTGCTTTACAGCTATGTTCAAACAAGACACATACGTACGGTTTCAAGTAGGAATTTCAGCATTGTAATTGAAAATAGATTTTACATTTGCCCTTTCATTTTACAGTCCTTAGGGGCCAAATGTTATTGCTATATATTAATTTGGAGGCCAAAGAGTTTTAAAGGTTTTTTCCACTTTTATGATCACTATTCAAATATTGAATTAAACTAAAATATGTATTTTTACTTGAATAGGAAGAGTTAAATGGGAATATGTAATAACAATTCAGAGAGAGCAATTAATCTCAATATTGTTGTTTTATCTAACGAATGCAAATGAATGCAATTTTAAATGCCGTATTTCTTCGAATAATTCGCCGGGGAAGTTATTTACAAGATCAATCTCTAGCCGGGGAATTAATGGAGAGGAGGAACTAATCGAGAGGGAGGAATTATTGCCGTTCTTGACATTTAGGGCATGCATTATGCTCAATTCCCCTATGGAATGGCGGTTACAATGAGGGTGTAGAATTGTAGAATAACGTTTTCGATCATGTTTGTTTCTATTCATAGCATTATGAAGCTGCTGACATAAAGGTAAAATGCAACCATAGAGTTATATCCACCTATACATATGTATAATGCACTGCTTCATGTAGCAATTTTTTCAATATACCCCGGTAATTGATAGAGAGGGGGAACTAATCGAGGGGAGAAATTAATTTCATGTTTTATCTTTCAGGGGAGGGAATTATTATAGAGAGGGGAAACTATTTCAGAGAGGGGAATTATTCAAAGAAATACTAACTACTAAAAACTCAACACGCGTTTTATAATTATAAATTACAACGTGGATCGGCAGATGACGTTGTTTGTCTGTTATGTATCTTGTTGCGATCAAAATATTAAGGGCATGGTTTATCCTGCTCTTTTCTTTTAAGAATTTATGGATACGTCCCGCTTTGCTTTTAGCTGGAAAAGATTATCTTGTACTATTTGTTGCAATATATACTATTTACCATTATACTTTTTTTGATTTGTATGATAATTAATTTTACACTGTCGAAAATGTCCGAGACGGGTTCAAAACCGTTTTTGAATGAGTTCGCAAAATTGCTTCCAGATTTATCTTTGACTTACCTCTTCTCTAACGCATCTAAAACCAGCACCTGTAACTCGTAAAATTTAGAGTATAATCTTAATCACAGATTACAAATTAAAAATGTCGTTCTCATCTAAGTTGGATGGGTATGATTTTGTAGTTTTAGATTTCAGTTCGGAAAGTGTGCTGCAACGGTTGCTTGAAAAATGGGTTTCAGCTGATAAAAACAACTGTATATAATTATACGGCAAGATTTTTTATGATTTCATGAGCCAATAAAGATTTAACTGTTGCTATGCAATTTTCCTGCCATAGCAGCATCATAAATGGACTTTGTTATTGCAAAAATTGCTATAACAGCAGTAGCCTTTCAGTAGCAAGATACGTATAGCATTTTAATTTCCAATGTTGACACTTAAAATTGTATCAACTGTGGTCCGCATCAGATTGTTGTTTCTTGAATGCACAGACAGCGCCAATGCAGATACTTTCACTCCTAGTATTGCTATTGCATACATGGATACATGTATTGTGTTGCTTGAAGTCAATGCGGGGCGAACTCAGAAGCAAAAGTTAACTGTACCTACCTACATATTTGTTGATCTTCGTACTCTTAATGTGAAGCGTGAATCTACATGAAGGAAAAACGTGGAATAAGATTGATAAAGGAATGAATGTGAATTGAAGATGAGTGGAGGAAAAGATTCACGAGATTTGATTTGCAATTAAGAGCCACATCAACATTTAGAAGCACATACACCAGCATTTTCGTCCACTGAGTGTTTATGTACACTTTTAAGTAAAGGTGAAGGATGAACTTTCAAGGCAAAAGCTATTATTTACCTCGCTTGCTCATTTACTCAAGTTGCCCTCTTCATTTCGCTTGCTGGTGAACCCTAAATTTTTGCAATAGTCCCTTTCCATTCGATCGGAAGAGTTTTTGGGTCGATTTGGATTGGGCAGTGGGATCGGTCGGATTGCGTAAGTCGTCAGATCATCACAGCATCACCCGATCGCCAGATTCACACGTGAAAATGTATTATTTGTCTGTGCTCATCTTACCACAAGCACATGCAATTAGCTTCAAAGATGAGACCACAAAAGCCAACAACCAACAGCAAATATGAATGAGAGACAAACAAGCTGAAGAATCTTCGTAGCCTGCCTCTTCCCCTTCCCCTTTCAGGAATTCACAACAAACTTTCAGCTTTCCTTTTTTATTACTATCATTTACATTGTCAGTAAACACATCACATTTCAATTTACCTTTTGCCATTCACCTCATATTTTTTGGTAATTATGTCATTTGCAAATCAGCCTGCTAATTTGAATGCGAATTTTCCTCGTTGGGAAATGCGAGAAAATGACGGATGAGCACTTACACGCTCCTAATGTTTTTGTCTGCACCATGAAGCACAGATTAATTTGTTTTTCATACATTTTGGGTTTCATAGTTCGATTCGAATTTAACTCAATTCATTATGAAATAAAAACACGATATTTCTCACACTGCATTTTTACAAAATGATGGAGTAGCAACCAGTCGTTTTCCTGTGGTGTCTAATAACTAATAAGCTGTAGTACTTACGAAGTACGTGTAAGTAATAAATTTCAATTTAAATAAAATTCTACTCACCTCGATCATCGGGTGTTTTCCTTGTCAAGTAGAGGGTCAGTGTGATTTGCAAAATACTAATACATAGGAATTGATTGCTATTCGGTTGTGAAACAAAACTAGCGCCCCATTTTTGTGGCATAATGCGTAATCTGTAGCGTATTTGAGGACGTGGCATGCCTAGCTATAAACGTCTCGTTAGATTTAATAGGAGTAATTCTATGAGTTTATGTGGATAATCGTCTTAAAAATGCTAGGGAAAAAGGCAAAGTCATTGATGGGAGTTAGATGTGAGAGTTGTAGTTGGAAATTGGAAGGAAAGCAAATAGGAATGACGGCAAGGACCACTCGATGAAGTGAGGAATCAAAGCCAGACAAAGGGCAAATAATAATAGAACATGTTGATGGATACAAAGAGCGGACCTAAGAGCTGAAGTTGCCTAAATTGCTTATATTGCAAATAAGGCTAATTACCTGTATTGGTTACTATTAGGTGGTAGTCATTCTCACGATTAATAGCAGTGCTTAAAAGTGAAAAGGGGCAGATTATGTGGAATGGCGAGTAGAGGTAGAGGGAACGGTGACGGCGACTGTGACGGGCAATGCAATGTAGCGGCAAGTGGCAGTGGCCAGTGGCATGTGGCAAACAAAAAGCGAAAAGGTTGAGAAACATTGTTTTGTTTTCTTTTTCAACTACGAATTGAATGGCAAATGGGAAATGGGACTGAGGACTGTCGGCATGTCATGTCAGAGGAGAGTTACCAATCACTTATAATTCTATCTTCACACAATCATGCACTCATTCCATTCAATCTTCAGCACTTCGGTCTTCCTACTTGATCTGCAGTGGGTATACCTCTGCTTCACCTGTACAACGTGCTATCCGTATCTGCGGTGCAGCTGCACTCTATACCCCACGTCTCCGTCTGCGTCTGTGTCTACCAGTAGCGTAACTAGGCGCAAGCCACGTAGGCCTAGGCCTACAAAGGATTTTTAAACATACACTCCACGATTTAAGATTTTCGCCCATTTTTTAAAAATTTACAAGAAAAAGACCTTTTTTTCTTTCCTCGAAAACGAAACAGCTTTTTTTTTAAATTGGCACAAAAAAGACGCAATTTTTTATGATTTACACTGGATAAGATGCATTCTTTTAAGTTTATGATATGGACGATATCAAGCTTTTTCCAGGCCTACACGAAAAAAAATCCTGCGGGCGCTACTGGTGTCTACCTCTATCTACACCACGCAGCAAGATACACTAATACTATCAAGTTGAAAAAAATGTCAAGAATTTCGTTGTGCCCTTTTCGCAATATCCGTAATCCTACCACCAAAGCCACTACCAAACAGAGAAACAGAAAAGTCAAGAACCAAACCAGCCCAACCACCAATAACAACATATTGAACATGTGTGGAGGGCAGATAGACATATCAGCTACATACTTACATTAGAGTCCACTACATTTTTGTCTGTATACCTGTAATCATCAAGCCCCAAGCTCAACAGTTAACCATCGTATTGCATGTAATACTTGAAAGTAAATAATTCATTTGCTCATAATCTCTCTCTCTCTTTGCAAAGCACAGTGAGTACGATGCAATTCGGCAATTGATCCTAACGCAAGTAAAAGCAAAGGAAACAAACCACCTGCGTTTCAAGATCTTGAGTAAGTACATTTGCA
The DNA here is from genome assembly GCA_036851915.1 of Ptenothrix huangshanensis. Taxonomy (NCBI): domain Eukaryota; kingdom Metazoa; phylum Arthropoda; class Collembola; order Symphypleona; family Dicyrtomidae; genus Ptenothrix; species Ptenothrix huangshanensis. The sequence goes on from JAAXYX010001036.1 coordinate 12,052, forward strand.
CTGAACGCATGAAACTCAACATTCAACCAATTCAACTAACCTATCGCTCTGTAGTACACTCGACGTTACGTGGATAGAATTACATTACTCACATTATTCTCTTGTTGCATGCACACACTCTACACATCGTCATCGACCTACCTGTGCATTTTCTATTTCAGAATATCAGTATTTCACAAACATACCCCTTCCCCATACCAACTTCGACCTAGTCCGTCTACGAATCTCTACGTATATGAGGTTGGCTGAGTAAATTAAGTAAATCTTGAATTTCAACAATTTAGTACAATTTCTCACAGTAAGTTAGCCAACACCAAGAGCAACAGCACTAGCACGTCACAATTTACAGTTGCTCTGCCAAACTAAGCCAAGCAATTTCCCCAAGTAGACTAACAATTCAAACTGCACCTTCCTCGAGGTACTTACTTACAACTTACTACTCTTCACTCGCAATCGGCAATCGGCAATCATCATCACAACTTGTGCAACGTGTTCTGAGTCCCATTTCAATTCATTTTTGTCATTTCGTAAACAACACAAATAACACTCGAAAAACTAACACCATAAATCAACAAAAGCCACCTGAATTTCAAGGCAATGCAATGCAATGGCAACTGACGATGAGAGACGCAGGTGACTCTGGCCACATTTAATCACTTTAAATTACTCTAATGCAATCCGCGATATGTTTCAATTCAATGCAACGAATTCCATGTAAGCTTAAGCTTATCATGTGCCAGGCCGTAATAGCTTCAACCATCAGCAGCATGCAATAGTCTATAAGATCAAACAAGCATGCATGAATCCAGCGCGTTGAGAAGAACGAGAAAGTAGAAAATTTCAATTTGAGCGTAAGTACTGGATATCGGATGTTATTGTTTTACTCTTATAAATATGTATACAAAGAAATGAATAGAGAAGTGAAGATATAATCGGAAATTCAATTCAATTCAAACGAAAGACTTTAAAGCAAAGGTAGATTGCAAATGGACGGAGTTTATGGACTACTCGGTCAGTCCGATACACTTTCCGTCAACCTCCTTGTTTAGACTGCATATGTACGTAGCTTGTCAAAAGAAAATGCTACCATTCGAAGATTCGAACCGAAGCAAAGGAGAGAATTGTATTATTGAATCCAGCAAATCAAGTCCAATGAAATGGCATTCAATCCATCATACTGTCACATCATAACGCTTGCTTTCTTTTCATAATCCACATCCACACCCTCACCTTGGTACAATATGCAATATATCGCAATAATTATATCATTCTTATGCAGAAGCAGAAGGGAGAAACAAAATAAACGTTATACATGCATTTATGTGTCAAACAAATTCATTAGAACTGTTGCAGCAGCATCTTCCATCCAAAACTAGTAAACAATGTAAAGAGTGGGGAAATTGAGAATATAATTAATTTAGAAATTCTGAATTACTGAATTTTCCCATAAATATTTTAGATCCACATTGTTCATTCATGGAAGGAAATCTATCACTTTTGAGACAACAGTTTGGTTTACTGTGTACGATTAAAAAAGACGTTGTTGCGACAGTACGTACGTGGATCTACCTAATCGTATTGCCCTTAGTCACATGTATAATTCTTAGAATTAGCATGGAATCTCCCGGGAATTGTGAAACATTGTAATCATAATAGTAATAACCCTCAATCAGTATATCGTCGTTGCAAAACTTAACATCCTTTTCAGTAACGTTATGGGATTTCTCAGAGGATGTTAAGTTTTGCATCTTCAACGACGATATGCTCCTTGAAATGGAAAACCTCCATAGAAACTCCTTACAGTGCAATTCCATTACAAAGTGGAGGTTTTCTTACTAACGACAAACTGCAATCTGGAGGTTTTCCAATTTCACCCACGATGTGTTAATAATTGAAAAGTTTTTGTATTTGACTGCGTTATATTGGCAATTATGATTGTATGCAAGAGTGTAATAAAATGTAAATCTCTTTCTCTGTCTTAAGACTAAATGTACAAGTGAGATTAGCTAAGAAAAAGAATAGGGAATCGATACATGTTTAATAAATTATGTTTCGCGTCTTATCCTGATTCACAAGTTGGCCTTGATGATAATAAATTAACGCTTGCCTAATGCTTGTTTGTTTTCTAACTAATTGCTTTAGTTTACGTTTCCCACTCTAATTTCAATACTCTTCAAATTACCACAACTAACTATTTTCTATTATTTGCTACTTCAAACAAATCAAAAATTCTAGAAGTGATTACGTCATCATCTGTTTTGTACGGAAGCACACTGCTGCATGTAGAAATTACACTTGACACGGAAGAACTCTGGGTGTAAGCGAGGGTGTGAAAAAATCCACGATGTTTCGAAATTTAATCTTATACTAAATTATCCTGCATGGAAAGAAAATTGAATTAATGATTGATAAATAGCCGCCACGTGAAAATACTCATTGACAAAATGACTGCGCTGAGATGAGATCAAACGGGGCCGTCTTTGTTTGTTCTTCTTGAGGATTAAATTTAAGCTGCAAGGAGGATAATTGGTGTCGAGTTTTTCTCATCTCAGTAACATCCCATTTTACAAGATTTAATTGTGTTTATGATATGATATTGAGCTCCGCATTGTTCCGATGAAGAATTCTTGTCGCACACTTGTGAACTTGGAACATAAGGAAAGCATGAGTTACTAAACTTTTGCGTGATCCAAATGATGGGATGGAATGCAATTTAAATGTCTATTCATACTGACAAACTAACACCAATACAATCAGCACTACATATCAGTTTCCTTTGTCGACAGTCCAAGATCATGTTTCACTCAAGAAATCAACTTGCTCGTTCCTTGCTTTAGGCAGTGATTTTAATTGGGCTGATGAAAGTTGCTTAATTTCTCTTACGAACTTCATTTTGCAATTTGGCAAACAGAAAAAAAGTCATCTACATAATATTGCTCCGTAAATTTTGCTCAATGGGTCACATTAATCTTGTAATAATTGTTGTAAAAAGAGGTTCACTAACTACAGAACAATTCATACACATGGAAAGTTCATCGCATTGGATGTAGAAATAAGACATACGCATATAATAAATGGCTCATTTAAATGATGATTCAAACGTTTTCGTCAATTCTTCCTCATCATAGTCCTTTCGTGGTATTTTTCCATAATTTATTCAACTTCCGTGATATACACTGAGTACGACTTGAAATTTGACTCTGATGGTCGACAAAGAAATGACATCTTAACGGGTTACACAAGACAGAATCTTACTTATCTACAGATTTTCAATTTCGCCAGAATTCCTTTAGGAACTTACTGTAGGTCATAATCATTACCAATTACCACACTGCACTATCTAATCAATTTACTGGGAAGTGGGAATCATTGTGCTGATGTGGACAATGGAAAATTATGGTAGTTAATCGTCAACTTCAGATTATGAAGATTTATTCTTGAAGTTTTAGGTCTCTTTGAAATTACTGCATAAACTCATTAGTAATTACGGTGAGTCCTGAGTCATCCATTGTGAGTTTTCTCTAAATATCTAACTACCATATACCATACGACTTATTTAATTCCAGTATACCGTTTGTAAAATTATGATTTTCATTACCGCAACTATTGAATAGTATGGAACATGGTTCTTGTAATGGCAAACTAATATTTTACCATGGACCATATAATTAATTGGCAATGGATATGGAGATATAAAATCAAAATCAGAAGGCTGTCGCCCGTCAGCAATTTTTACGATTAGAAGAATCACATTTTTTGCGATAAAACTGGTTGAGCTGTGCAAGTCGTTTAAGACCTGCTTTATCGTATCTGAGCAAGCAATCGTCTATTCACCCAAATCCCAACCGCCCTATCAATGCCAGTTTCACGAATAATTCCAATTCATATTCATAATATTGTGTTTTACAGCTGACCACGATGAGACTTAATGTCGGTCGTCGATCTCTCGTTAAACTCGCAAGAAAATGTTCAAACCTGTACTCAACGCAGCATAACCCAGAAAATTATCTGAAATATAGTTCATTCTATTTTCGTGAATGTGTGTAAGTAGATGCAGATCGGTAGATTTGTACTGTTGATGCTGTTAGTGGAAGCCGTTTGATAACATTGATTGAGGTAATGACGGGAAATTTTTCAGGTCACTGGACGGCATATGATAAGAAAGTAATTAGCACTTAGCACCACCGTTCTGCATTTTGTTCCATTGCACAATGTAATCTGATTAGCACACCAGCAGGACTGAAAGACGCACGCATGCAGACAGACCATTCACAATTACCTTAACTTTCAATTGCCAGTTATATTAAACTTACACGTATGGAAAATCTTACGGTTAATTAAACACCCCCTGAGGGGCGCATTCCACCAAACTTGCTTTGCTTTTTTAGCTTTGCACTTTGAGCGTTTCAAAAGTAGCATAGTGGGATGAGCCAGGCGTTCGGTCATTTTACCAAGTAATTAATTTTGCAAACAGCAAATTGGATGTGACACAGCTTCCACCACCATGTTATTAGCTTCACTTTGCCAGTCCGGCTTTTGTCTATTCCTTAGCAAGTAGTAACCTTACTATCGTATCACTGCTCAATTACTCATCAGTGATAAGCAATTTTGGAAAATTAAAATCACTGATTAAATTCAGCATAATTTAAAAAAAACTAATATTATTATTTCGTCGGGATCAATGGTCTAATGAAGTATTCGTTGAGATTAATTTATAACGACCTTGACCTAAAATTGTATTTTTAATCAATTGGATCATATAGGAAAAGCTACATTATCTTATGCAGTTGCAGATATGTATGAATTTTGGTTCCAGTGAACTGCATCAAATATTGTGATTAATAAAATTGTATAAATATAAAATCGAAAAAATCGCTATTTTTCTATTCTGTCTAAAAATGTTTTTTAAAAAAGGCCAGGAATAATTACAGGTGGGGATTAAAAGGAGGTTTTAAGCATAAAACGGGACTAGAAACCTTTATCGGTGCATTTTTTGTCTTACTTTAAGATAATCAGGTTTTTATAGTGAAGCATAGACAACGACGATACAATTAATATATTAATCAACACACATTGCCACGTGCTAAGGTTCCATAAGCATACATTGATGATGATCTGATCAAGTGCATGTCTATTGGTGAGTATTGCAGTAACTGTGTGAATAAATATCTTACGTTCTCTCTCCCCTGTAGTTTGATAATGATAATGAAAGTCAAAATTCCTACAGATTTTTTGCTGATCAAATATTCTCGTATTTTTTAGAAGCAATAAGGAATAAGATACCTAATCTGCAATTAAACGACAATTCTAATAACAACTTTTCAATGATGCAATAAAAGTTAGATCGAAAGACATCGACTTTCCTCTTGATGCTCTTTACTCTCCAGGAATCCGCAAAAAGATCATAAATCGACGAAAAGTTTTGTAGTTGATTTGTACGTGGTAGAAACAGCAAGTGTAGTAGAAGGACTTGTTTTCCTTGATGATGTTGCATACTACTATGAATGTACTTATAATGATGCATATCTTGCTAACGACAAACTTCTAATCTAACGATAATTTAAGTTTTTTGCTAAATTGTATTTGCATTTGATTCTATACGTCTTACTTTACGTCCAGGATTTAAAGACGTATGCCAATTTTCAACCCTACTATTGCTATAAATCGAAGATAAAATAAAGTTAAAGTATTTCCATTGAACAGGTAAGGAGATGAAGGGAATAAGGAAGAATGTTTTCTGTTATTCTTTTATCTCGGGAATGTACATAAAATAGTAATGAGCCAGATAGGCAGATTCATCGAAGGTGTGAATTGTGTGAAGGTAGGAAAATTAACGAGGGCCAACGGTAAGAGCCTAATTACTTATAACTTAAGTTAGGCAATGTACAAAATTGCTTATATTTCATATAATTAATTAAGACTTAACTCGAGGAAAGATAAGTATGTAGCGATATTGCGATACTAGACTACACCTTCTAGAACATACATCTAGGTAATTAGTATTTTCTATTACAAAATGTAAGTTGATATTGTGGACTACTGGTTTGTGATCCTTAATCCATCCATTGCTTCGGCTGATCAGGAGATTAATAGCATCCTCAGCGTGAACGAACTTGCCTTTACCTTCCACGGCTATTTTATTCTGTATGTAAATACAACCAATGAAACCGCTGCTGAGCTTACATAGTTTTGGATGTGGAACTAGTGCTTGAGCTATCAATACTGCATGCGTAAGGAGTTCAAGTAGAAAAAAAAGTCCAGGTATATTAGTATACTTAACCTTTAATGGCTCATGTAATAAAACAACTCAAAATGTCTCATTTAGACCACAAGAAGAAAAGTATGTTAGACGAAATATTTAACTATGTGAGGGCATTAATACAGCTTTTATAGTCATCTATGAAATCGAAACTACTACGGAGGCAGGACCCAGTACTACCAACTGCATGCTATAAAATTCCATTCACTGCTCCGTCTGTTCACCTGGAGAGACTGGAGAACGAGAGATTGAAGACTTAAATCCAACAGCATCAACAGAGCATCTTCCAACAGCGTGCCCTCCTCCTCATTCCTCATATAGCTATTACTAAATCCAAAATTCTCGTACTAAGTAAAAAAACGTGGGCTCCAATGAGAAATGAGAGATGTTGCTGTGCAAACTTTCATATGGTGAAAACGCTTCTGTTCTGAATATAATTTGATATATAGTCGCTCAAGAGGCAAAAGGGGTAAATTCATTTCTGGCTAAAAGCAAAGTTGAATAATTCCTTAAATGCCAAAAGTCAAAAAGGGTTATATCTAGAACAAATTAGTTGGATATGCCCCAGTTTGTTTTTAGTGAGAAATGGGTTTACCCCCCTTTGATATTTAAACGATGATACAAATAATAAGGTAGGTACGTGTACTTCTGCAATGTGAGGCAGGGGTAAGATACGGGATTGTGGCAGTCTATATTTCTGCGGAACACAATCCAATGCTGATTTAAAGCGATTGAACGAAGGAATGGTACTCGTAGGTATACCTAACTAATGGGGAGGTTGAGCGCATGGATGAGTTGGAAGCGGTGGGGATGTCTGGAGGAAGCCGAGAGTCTGGAAGTATTAAGTAGTGCACTTGGGCGATGATATAATCCTCTACTTTTCCACATTGACACACACATGCTAAGTATTATCCCACCACCTCCTACGCCCGGCCGAACATTTACGTCACATCTTCCCAATCGCAATCAGGCACATAGTAAGACTGCTTCGGCACTGACTCTGGTTGCTTGGATCAATGCAAAGAATAATAATAGGATCTTTTCGAATTCATTTTTACAAACGGAAACTCAGCTTCAACCAGGCCCTGCGTATAATTGCAATGATACACAAGCATACACAGACAGATTGCACTTTGAAGGCCACGCCATTTTTTGCGGGACACCTTAACAGCTTCTACTCATCGCATCGCTATTATGCTAACCTTTATTTACGCCGTCGTAATTACCAAAACAAAATACAATGTATTTCAGTGCATAGGTTTCTTCTTTACATTCTCATGAATGAAAGTTTGACATAGGAGATGAGATGCGCAGGGGCTGAGGTAGTAGAACCACTAGTAGTACGTCACACTTGCATTCTTTAATTGGGAAACCACAGCTTAATTCAAAGGCAGAAGATTGTCTGGTGGAGATGGTCTGTTGGTGTGTAGAAGATTTTATTGGTCGGACTGTCGGATGATATTGTTATGGAGTGACTGATTCCACTTTTGCTCACATCTTTGTTGGCATCATCAGCATTAAATTCATCAGCCCACCGCTTACATCCAAACCTCTTCTCATCTAGACCAAGACCAATCCACCCAACCAAATCCAACCACGTCCAACCAAACCATGCTCTTTTCAATCTTATACTCGCCTTCCTTCGGCTTTCCCACAATCAGCAGAAATTCTTAAATGAAGACACGGCACAATCAGGCAAAGCATCATTGTAGGTACACTACCATTCTTTTCCACTTTTGTCTTCTTCTTTCCGGTATAGCCTGTTCCTCGGCCTTCACAATCTGCATAAGGTATACTCTGCTCAAATAATAAATTCTCTCCAAAAAGCCAATGCCAATGATATATTTAGGCGCCGTATGATATGAATCGACACTACTGGAAAGATAGTAGCCGTACACCTGATGAATTTCGCCGTTAAATAATCTTAAAATGTTGTCATCGCATTTATGCGACGATGAGTGGTTACGAAAATATCATATTGTGAGATATGTTTATGCGGTAAGAGCTCTAAGAGCAGAGTGAGACCATTGGGTGTACGGCTAGTATTATGCAATGCTCACTTGTCTTATAACTCCAACAAACATGGGCTACAACTTTCAATTACCTACGCAACAACCAAGAACCCAAACTAATCGCCTTACGCTTACCAAACCCCACAATTATTTTCGCTGAACCACATGCCTGTTCTGTTCAGAAAAGTACACATTACAGAATTACCTACTGATTCGGTGCATAAACAGCTAACTCAGTCCGTTTAGTTATGATCAGTGTGCTTCTATCATTGCTTGATGTGCGCGGAACACTTAATATGCTGCTACACTACAGTGCATTTATGTGCATTCTTACAAATCAAGTTCAGAGATAAACACGTATGGTCAGTAGATAAGAATAGGCTTCGCCACACAGAAACAGAATGCTCTTTATACTTTCCATTTCATGTAAGATACACAACTTAAGTTTTCTTACACATTCTAGAAAAATTGTAGGTATTTTTCCCAAGGAATTTTAATGGTTATTATAATCATAATAGAGATCATAAAGTATAATTAATATAAAGATAGAAACACAAATAACAGGAATTATCATAGAGAGTGCTATAGCATCATCATTAGACATCAGATTATGTGTATTAACTGTATGTAAACTGGAATGGAAGTCATCACCGACAAATCAAAACGAATGGAACAGAATTAAAAATATCAAAGGGTATTCAGGTTTTTGCTTATGTAATTATTTGTATGGGTTTGTGAAGGTAAATAAAATAATATTACAAATATTGTAAAATTTCGTTATATAATGTATAAACGAAGCTCCAATCATAACCAAAAGCAAGCAAAAAGTTCGACTTCATTCCCGAAACATTCCCATGTTTTTTAATATATTTTAGGTACAAATTGTTGAATTCCTTTTTAAAGCTTGGATCCATGAAGATTATGTTAGATAAATTTGGCCATTACTTTTTTCATATTAATAAATACATCTACACAGTATAATGTTAACGTTTCTTTTTTAAAATGCATGCCATTTTTTAAACATTCTTTGCATCCAAAATAAATAAGTTAGACAAAAGTGTAGTATGTAACACAGTTATTGAGTAAGTAGGCAAAATGCTGTTTTAAAAGCTTAGGTCGCTTGGAATAATTAAATCAAGGAGCAACAGGTGAATTAGTACAACAATAGCAATAACAACGGACATGCATTTCAGTTTTTCATAATCCGATTTTTTTGTATTTGTGACAAATATTATGCTGAAAAAGAAATAGTACAAACGTAAATATTATTATGACATAATTACAAATGGACTGAAACTTAGCATATAAAACGTATCGCCCACAATTTCCAGTGTGACAATTATTAATAGCTTACTAATCCGACTCCCAGTTTGCATTTTCTCTATGTAATTAATTATTATCTAATTAGGTCGTTACGTATCTTGTTGTTAGCGTTATAGACATTGAGACAAAAGTTATACATTGGCGATTAAATGCTAGTTTCGCAGTTCAAAAGAATGACTTTTATCATCCACAAACTATAGCGGAATCATCTTCACGACCCATCCCATTCAAGTTACATGTACTATATAAACGTATAATCCAAATCAATATATATATGTATATATATTTATGTATATAATATAGGTATATGTATATAATGAATAACATACTATAAAATTGAAACCTGCAAAGTAATTATACATGAGCTGCTTTTAGCCATTCCTATGATCTCTATCTGCAGTTAGAATCCGTTATAATCCTTTTGAAAAAAATTCCTATTTGACTAGAAATAGCACTTTATATATTAACTATATACAGGTAGGTATGTTCGTAATTTACGTAGACGAATGTAGTTGTAGCTGTTTGTGTATGTATATACTTGTTGTAGGTATGGAGATTACACTCTGAGAATTATTAAACACTTGTTGACTAAACTGCATCAATCACGTCGAGCAATCACCAATCCTTCAGCTAGTTCAGTTTGTTTTCAGCAAAAACAAAAGACAAAACGAATTGATGAAAGAGTTGAATACATTTGTAGGTAATTGTGATTCTGCAACTGTAGTCGGAATTGTAGGGACTGGAGGGAGAGGCAAACTAGGGCTGATGATAACACTGTTTCAGAATGACAGCTTGTGCACACGACGCACACAACAATCACATCACAACACAACACTAGTAACTTAAAGTACATTATTCTCTTAATTCTCTACTAATTGTTTTATATAATATACGTATCATTATTAATCTATACATAATAATTATGTTTGTATATTAACATTTTAATGTGCTTTTGCCTGCATAATTACTTTCTTTTCGTTTTTTTCCTTTGTCGAGCTAATCAGTACGTTGGTTGGTTGGTATTATGTATAGTATTCAACAGTAGTAATGTAATAATAATAATAATATTTAAAATTATTATTATATTATCATTTTGTCTACATATGCACTCAACCTTTAAAGTTATTAATAACTAATACGGAACATAATATATAGATTTATGTTATTATATACTTTGAAATCCCATTACCTATTATTTGACATTAATCTTCTTTTCCACTGCCGGCTTTTCCTGGAGCTCTTTTGGTTAAGTAGGTTTTGTAAAAAAACCGTGCAAACAAAACGAAATACGAGGAGTACATGACCAAGCAAAGATTGATATTCCGATCCGATACATCACATTCCACTCCATCCTGTTTGGCATGATACGCGTGAACGTTGACCACAACACCCACTATCATTTGCAGCAACTGTACAGAGACAGACAAACAAATTCATTGAACTTCAAATACCAAAGTGCGTCAATTAGTGAGGCAAGAGTCAATTAATTCATATCCTGTTTCCTGCCCTTCTATAAATCCAAGTGGAAAAATTAATGTTTAGCTTTGTTATCTATAAATATCTGCCAATTAAATTCATAAATCCAATCTGTGACTCAGTAATCATAATGCAGACGATTTAACAAGTGAGATATGTCAGCAAGGAAAAGGGTGAGTATTAGTGAGCATTGCAATACGATGCCAAGTTGTCGTTCACTTCATCACCTAATCATTGGTTTGACTAATCTACGGAGATTCAAGTTATGAATGAAATGGGAATTACTTGAAGACTAGTGATGACGATTGCAATTGGTTTAGGAATACGGTATCGTAAAGCCTTGAGTCCATAATAGCTGTACATGAAGGAGTGAATGAAGAAGTTGATGGTTATGTACCACCGTGAGGGTGCAATGTATTCCGAGTAGGAGTACCAGGAGTAAACGAGGACGGTTATGTGATGGTACCAGTGGAGGAAGATCAAGGGCTGCTTACGCAGCACGATGAAAATTGTATCGCCCAGCTCCAATACTTTCGATAGAACAAATGCCCATGCCCAGAAAGCCCACACCGCGTTGTGCTCGTAACTGAAATTAAAACATCCCACGGTTCGCAAATTACCTTAACTCAATTAATTACGAATTACCGTATCATTTTCTTCTCATCATTATCATCAACAAATCACCGTCACTACTGATATGAAGCTCAGTTTATTCAATCAGCCGTATATCCAATGATTTTTTACAACCAGCACCGGCATCAAGAGCCAACTATATATATACAAAATTCAACCTGTCAATGTGTATGGTAAACTTACTAAAACCACTTCACATGGGAAACCAAAAGTTTCAAACGCACAAAATGCCGAAACGTTCGAAGATTTACAATTTATAAAAATGCATGACTCATTTCGTAGTAACTGTTTTTTTTACCAATCTAAATTTGTGACTTACGGGGGAAGTATCACTAGTTTTTTCAGAATTAGCTAAACGCTAGTTTACATCAAATTCTAAAGATTTCTACATAAAAGCATTATGCCAACACTAAAAAATGCTCCCTGATCCGATTTTTCGGAATTTAGCGGTGACTGAACATAGTGACAGGCAAGCATCGCGCGACTAGCGCATATACAGCGAGTAGCTCCGGGGTAAAAAATAGTCGGCAGCCGAATATCACAAATTCCTTGTAGCACGTGCATGCCTTTGGGAGGAAAACACAAAGTTCTCAACGTTTTTCACATAAGACGACTTTTAGAGACCTAAGGTGGCCTAAATTTGCAAAAATTTAGTTATTTTTGCATCCCCGCAACTTTTTNTGCATGCCTTTGGGAGGAAAACACAAAGTTCTCAACGTTTTTCACATAAGACGACTTTTAGAGACCTAAGGTGGCCTAAATTTGCAAAAATTTAGTTATTTTTGCATCCCCGCAACTTTTTTTTGTTTATTATCGGATATTTTTACCATAGTACTAAAATATCATGGCTTATTTTCGACCAAATTGCACTAAGTAAATATTTTAGTTTTCGTACAGTGGTTGACTATTTTAGCTGAACACAAAGAAAGCAGGATTCTGAAAGGTATTTCTTAATTCATAATTCATGGGTATTCTGCTACATATTTACTACCTGCTATGGAGATGCAAAAACTAGATTTTGATAACTTTAGGTGACCTAAGGTCACGAAAGGTCGTCCGAAAAGCCTGAAAACATTAAAATTCGACAACTAGTTTCTGATTTTAGGTATCCGACTTTTTTTGTTACCCCCTGAGCTGCGCGTAGCACTGGTTAGTCGAGCGATGCTTGTCCAGTGTATTACGTTCATTCACTGGAAAATTTGGATAAGCGAGAATTTTTAGGCGTTGGCATAAATCCTTTGAAGTAGACGCAAAATTTATAAAAAAACATATCTGAAATTCTGAAAAACCAGTACAGATAGTTCCCTCGTTAGAGTGCGTATTTGTTACGCAAGGTACCGATTGCCGACTGTTGCTGGTTGCTAATCCTAAGCTAATACTAATAACAATAACAAACAATCACCGACCGACTTGAACTGACTTCATTCAAAAAGTTATATCAGCCTATCAAATCATCGTAATGTAACCAAACACTTGTAATCTACCTGCAGTACCTCAAATATGATATTATTATGTACTCTGGTACTCTGTAACTTCATTATTCAATCGTCGATCCTACATATTTATTTACTATCGCAACAGCCTTGATCCACCGGCATTTGATTTCACGTCATCTAAAGCACCTCAGACAGAGTAAATTCGTCTAAAACCCTACACAGAATTGATCTTCTTTACACCGAATCCTTTTTAACTCTAATGAGATTAAAGGTAAAATTAAAAATTAATCCTGATTTATTATTTTCGTATTATCTTCTCACACAAAAGTATACTTGAATCATAATACGACAGATTAAAGTGACGTAGTTAGCTTTGAAAGGAACACATGAATCACGATAAATGGGAATTTCCTTCGGTGACATGTCATTTCTATAATTAGCACCATCGCACGATTACAACTGAGTACATGCTGTCAATGCTGGGAGATTGAAGAAAGGTATGCCTTGAACTTAATCGATAGCACGTAATATAGACGAAACAAGTGTTGGACTTACGTGGGAAAACAAACAGAGTGATGAAAACCATTTTTTCTGTTCAAAATGTAGAATATTTCTGGGACCGTCCGATAGGTCCCAATAATGGAGAAGGCAGCTAAGAGAAAATTCCATAGAGCTAACAATCCCCTGAGTTCGAATCTAGGTCGGCTGTGCATCCAGTGTTGACCAGCAAAGATGACAAGCATGTAAATTCCAATGTAGTAAAAACTAGAAGTCCAATTCTCTTCCATCCACTTTTGTGATCGGAAGTGGTCAAATTTTCCTTCAAATTCAAACATTGTAGTATAGTTCGGCATGGTCACCAGTTCCTGCCTGAAACCTCTCTCATGAATTCTCATTTGAAGAGTTGGTATGGGTCCAGCCATCTTTACGGTAATTAATCTTTTTCTTAATCCGTTATAGCACTTGATTGATTGATTCGATTTATTCAAGTATCATGGTTTAACACATATCACTCAAAATAATATCAATTTCTATAAGTCGTTTTTTCTCCAAACTTCTTTGTTACAAGCTGCCGGGAATTACTTGCTATTTATTCTTCCCTCCGTTTTTTTCCTTTTCCTGCAGTATTGATTGGATTACTCAGTCTGAAATTACAATTAACTGATATGTACATTGTGTAATGATTTACACAATGCGATGGTATACAGGTGCGTGTACTGGCTAATACTGTGAGAGATGGCAATGAGGTTTCTCTTGGATCCAACCAATTCCATGCAAATTAGTATGAGGAGGAATGAAAGTTTAAAGTGAACGAATGTGCGAGTGGGTAACGTATGAGTGTCCCGAGTGATGAGATGGTCGAATAAATGAAAAAAGAGAGAGTAGTGGAAGGTTGAGTTGCCGAACAAGAGTGAGTTTAATCAAGTCACGCATCGCCTTTTCATACCTCCGCATCTGTACACATGAGGTGCGGCCTGCCAAACCATACCATGTCCTCTTTTCCTCTTCGTCTTCGCCAAGACTTCGCCTTCTCAGCCTTCTCTCTTGCGCCCTAGCCTGTCTCCCCGCTCCCATTAGGGGCTCTCCATACACCGAGTCCACACCCCGCCCCAAATTTAGCCTATACATCTTTCCCTTCCCGTAGGTCAGTATGACTAAACTCCAACGAAAACCTTCACAAAACCGCTTCATCCACCCATGATGTCCTCACAACTTTCATTTCCCACCATCGCTTCAACCACACACTCGCCCACCCACCTTCAACCGCCAGCATGCCTCAAACCCCAAATATCATCTTCAGCACACCATAGGGCTAGAGGCCCAGTCAAATGCTACTACGATACTTTTTTCAGCTTTTTCACAAAAAAGACCACCAACTATAATGATTAAATAGGAACAATTCAAGGAATTAATCGTCAAGTTTAAATGAAACATTTCCCGCTCACATATTTTGTATAACTATTTTTAACACTGTGAATGTTTAAAACATGCCTTCCCATATTTTTTTTCCTGACGCTTTTTAAGAAATTAAAAT
>JAAXYX010001037.1:0-27223 GCA_036851915.1 Ptenothrix huangshanensis
TATTAAATTTCACAAGTAACTGTATAACTTACCTATATGAGAATATATGCCTATTTATCAATTCATTTCCATTTCCCTTAACACGGGATATACATACTGATAATTATGCTGTGAAACGTGAGTACTTACAGTTTAAGATTTCTTTGAATGTCTTCTCGAAGGCGACGTCCAAAGTTCCAACCTGCCTTCGCAATTGTCTTTGTTTCTCCAGATTATGGATTGTCTTTCGCTTTCCTACATCACCTGGTCCACCCATGTGACCACTATCACTGTCTCCTATAAAAATAGATTAAGAAAGCAATTTCAATATTAACATTTATTACGCATTACATTATGTAAAATACAAGGCCTGAGCATTTAATTTTAATGATTGATGAGGACGTACCATCAAAGTTTCTCAGTCTTTGGAATTTCCGTATGAGTCGTACACCTTCCTTTTGCACAGCCGATTCTTTATTAATTGTATCGATTTCTTTAGTACAGTTAGTGATCTCGGTGGCAGCCAAGATGTGGGACAAAGTACCGAAACGATGGAACAACATAGCCATAAACTGTATAATCAAAATCAGAGCGAAGAATCCCACAAATACTAAACCGATAGGCTCCAACTGAAGGTATTCTTTTGAAATGTGAACCTAAATAGTAAAGTATCAAATTAATGTAGATAGTTATATATTACACGCTTATGAAGGACTGTTAGGTAAGTAGTTCGTTATACTCCCAAAGGTGAGCATTGGGTTACAAACACTAATAGTTTTATTTAGTACCTCGCCAGTGGATTCTTCAATGGTAATATTAGTTTTGATTCCCAACGGCCATTTGAAATGAAGTTGATCTTTGTTCAACTGCATAAGGAACACAATCAAGACAAAGATGGCGTTAATCATGAAAAAGAAAAATACGGAACGATCTCGTAACTCCTTCAACCCTTGAGCAATAAAGGCCTGAAAAGAGCAATCAAACATTAATTAATAATCACAGTACATTTATACACCAAACATTACCAAATTGATTCACCAATGATAGCTATTGCTACATAAAAAGTAAATAACTAAAACCAACCTCTTTCTTCTTATCTGCGTCAATAGGTTTCAAATATTTCTCAATTAAATCCTTCCAAAACATGATCTCATGACCCGGTAAAAAGTCAACTTCTCCGCGTTTCAAATCTCGATCTTCAATCCAGTAAGGATTCATTAAGTCATCACGCCTTTCGCGAGTATCTGTAATCACCGAACACGAAGCATAAATTATAATTTAGGAAATATAATAATCATAATAAAAAGTGGCTATAATGGAATATTATCTTTAAAAAAATGCAGAAGATTTTAAAGATACCGGATGAGGAAGTTTCATCCTCGTCGTCGTCGTCCTTACGCTCTAGTTCTCTATTATGATTATCTTCACCTTCAGCCCTAGTTTGGTTATCACGCGGACTTGCAGAGCTATTAGCATTGCCAGATCGACGACGGTTTGCGACCGGGACTTCCACCGTCCTAGAGGTAATCAAAAATTTGTCAGTATATCTTATTCCATTTATAATAATAAAAGAGACTAAATTAGGTATCTATAAAGTATAAAATAGTATTTTCTTTCTAATTTTTTACTTTTCAATGCTATCCAATCTCTTGTTGACTTTTTCCAAAACATCCGCTATTCTCAGTAGCTGTTGTCTTTCATCGATGGGTTTCTGGTGAGTACAGCACATAAGTTTGAATAGACCAGCAAATGAGAGTTCAATGGAGCCTTCCGTATCATCAGCCGCATTACCAGGAATAAACCCGAGGAATCCAGATTTCTTAGCACGTTTCTTGGCCTCTTCTGCATCCTTCTTTTCTTGTTCCAATTCCTATACAAATTCAAACACGTTTGTTGTAAGGCACAAAGCAAATGCACACGTATGTAATATACAATTTAGAATAAAAATAAGCCTTGAGTTACAATTACAAGACTTCCTATAAATAAACTACGTAATTAAATTCTTAGATTTGCTGTTTCCACTTACTTGTTTAGACTTCTTTGTTGCAACTTCTCGAGTACCCCACGTGACTACGTTCAAGTTGATAAGGGAATAAATGATAAGGAGAAGGTACATAGATGGGATAGACAAAAGATACAACAGTCCAGGGACGATACACCAAAATTCTTGCGGATGGAGTAAGGCTGCTATAAAGAACGAGCCTGACAGTGATATCAAGAAAATAGCAGAGGGTGAACCTATACCGTCCTCGCCTAACTGGAGCGCCGTACCCACTATCACAGCCATCATGACCAATGCATACAACGTTGACAATATCTGCGCAGCAAGTAGCTGTAGATTCGACTTTAGAGTGAAGCAAACAATCATGAAAAAGAGAATCGGATAAATATTCCAGTAGAAACTTGTCCAATTGTCAATTCTAAAAGCGGCGACGAAAGCTCCCACCAACATAAGGAAAATCGTTCCAGGTCCAAGGATAGTACCACCCATCAACATAGTCTGTAAATTCAAATATTAGGCATGATTAGGAATTAGTTAGGAATCAATGTGAGTTCAAAATGTTTATTACATGTAAAAATTGCATGCATTGGAGAATGCAAGAAGGCATACTTGGTAAATGATGTATGGCATAGAAATATCGGGGTTGACTTTAATGGTCCGTTTGTAATCCACCAACAAGTCCATAATATTGGCCATAGTAGATGGAACCCATCGACGACGTTGATTGTAAAACTCACTGAACCCTTCGGGACAATGGGTCTTGGCATCACTAGCAGCGGAGTACTCAACCCGGTAACCTCTCTGAAGTAGCAGCGTACAAAGCCAACGATCCTCTCCCTGATCGTACTGTACGTAATGCCGAGGCTCATCTGATCTGGTGGTATACTTGGCCATCACATTGTCATCCATCAAAGCTTTCCCACGAAACAAGGAGAAACATCCGGGAGAACAAAGTACGCATCCAATCATATGCTCCGTAGCCTTTTGAAGCCAATGCCCAATAGCGTACTCGAACATTTGATACCACACCATAGGACCAGATCCAATCGGATGAATACGACCACAAGCAGCACCCAAATTCTTATTTTTCTTCATCAAATCTACCAACAATTCTACTGCGTTTGGATGGAAATCAATATCACCGTCGAGTGTGAGTAAATACGTATTTTCAGCAATCACTTCCTTTCTTGCCACCGGAATGTTTAATTCCATCAACTTATGACCTAGAAGGTAGTACATGTACATGACTTGACTCCATCGCTTCCTGTGTCGAATCTTTCCCTTGTCTTTCAAATGAGCTATCATTTTCGTTTTCCCTGGTAGAACCCATTCGAGACGTCCGCCGTAAGGAGTTGGGATTTTTTTGGGTGGTCGAATTCGCACTTGGGTTTCATGAACGTGACAAGCTGCCTCCTCCATTGTATCCACCATGAGTTTCACAAAAGGATTGACTATCATAGGTGAGTTTATACTTCCTTCATCCCGCAATTCAAAAGCATCATCGAAAAAGATGTGAGCTGCAAGTCAAAAGGGAGGAATAAGTAAGTACCTAGCAACGAAGATTAAGAACCCATATTGAAGAACAAACTGAACTGAATGATTCTAATTCTTCTCAACATGCACTCTTTATGCGTCGTCATTTATTCACACTTCCAATCTGATCTCATAATTGACTTGAATTTAAGCGCCTGTGGCAGAGTAACGGTGGTGGTATTGCCGACAGCACAAGCATCAGCCGCCATCAATCAATCAATAACAATTACGATAAGAATTAATAATTTCTTTCTTTTTACAGACAGACTGGAAATGGCAGGTGAAATTGAAATTGAAAAGTGAACTCACTCTCAAACTCGTAGTATCCGGGGTCAACTACTTCGAAGTATTTAAGGGCCACACGCCGAGCACATTGATCTTCGTCCATTCGGAAGATACTCTTCAACATTTCCATCATCTCTTCCTGTTATCATCAAAAGAACACGTCATGTAATTTATTTAATTCATAATCTATTTCCAGTTGCTTGACTTCTTATCCAAAGGTGCGATGGCGGTGGAAAAGAGTGAGTCACCTCAACTCACATTTTAATATTACAGAATATAATTGCATGGTGATGCAGGTACACGCATTGATTACGTATTCATGCGGGGACTTATATGAAAGTCACATAATCATACAATACAATGGACTGCCTCAAGCAATTAAACAAAAACGATGCAGCCACTACTGCACATGCCAATAAAAAATTGTCCGGAGTAGATTGGAGATACTAGACTGTAGATATTAATACCTGCTCATAATACTAATATTAATGTAAGGACAACGAGGTATGCATCTATATGCTAATTATATTTTACACTAAAATCTTACTTTCGTTTCGTGCCACATTGTAGCACATGCATAGATTCTGGGTATAGTGTCCGCTTTGAATTTGCTATCTTTTTCCTTATGTGATGAGTCAATGGAGCGTATCTCCTCGTAATCAGTCTCGGAAGGATCTTGCTCTACCTCATCAGTCCGTATGTCATTGTCATCATCTCTTTTCCGATTAAGGGCCATTGACTGATCAATCAAGAGGGAATTGTACATTGGAGTGACGAAAAGTCTTTCCGTGCTTGCCAACCGCTCACATTTTGGTGTCCATATATGTAGAGCCACCCAAGTTTGCGATAATAGCCACAGTAACCAGACCCAGGCATACTGTCAATGGAACAAGGCAAAAAAATTACAAAAATTAAGTAACAGCACGTCTTTTTTCTTACCTTTTAGTCTTTTACTCCATTACTCACTTAATGTACTACACTGCACTGCATTGCCAAAGGACAAACAAGAAAATTTATCTCCCGACTTAATGGGTTCTAAGTGTTAACTTCTAGCACAAACAGATAGGTGCATAATGGACTATAAAATGGGCTCTTTCTTTTTGTCCCTTTTGCTATGCTATGACTATGTAGACGTGGCACCCAAGTATAATTTAGTATATAAAATGTACATATTAATAAAGTATCTATGACAATATATTATGTATGTGCATATTTCTGCAAACGTACTTCTTTGAAGATAAAGTCTGAGATGAAGTTATCGCCCTTTGGACAACTCCAGTACAAGTACTGAGGTAAAAAGCTGTCCCAAAAACATGGGTTTTCTGACCGGAGTCCACAAAGTGAAATCAAGATGGATAGAGTCACAGGAACTGCCAAACTGACGGGGAAAGCAAAGCTGAATCCTTGGATACAAATCTTGCAAGCGAATTTACCTGAAATAATTCAAATAATTCATGATCGGTTCTTCCAAATTTCACACAAAATGTACCTCATTAAAAATGAATGCAATTACAAACTCACCGAAAATGTAGCAACAGTACGCAGCTAAAATCTGTATTAAAATCGTATGAATAACAGCAGTAGGGACAGAATTCTCTCGAATAATTTCCTGCAGGGGAAGCGCGTCGGGAGAGTCAGGTGAGATCTCCACTAAAGCATTGTACTTGATCTATAAAATAATCATTTCATTAAATATAAATACCTGCACACGAGGAGGAAGGCGACTTCAATACAATGGTAGTTAGTTTATAAATGACACTATAGGATGGTTAAGAAAGGCAGGATCAAGGATTTTGATTTTATAGCTTACCTCAGTAACGTTGATACGATGTGATCCAAAAGAGTCAGAAAACTTTGTGAAAAGATTAGCAACATTACCCCCATTAATCCAAACGGACAGGACCATGAAGGCAAAAAATACCAACATTTTCCATAGAGAGATGAAGATGTACGTGAAGTAACGTGTATGCACAAGGTTCTTTCGCATTTTCCCCAAGGCTCTAATCGGAGCTGTAAAGATGAAGGAAAAAACGACCACATCATTTAGTACATATGCATATCCATATCCATGGAAGTAGTAACTTCCAAGCCGTTTTTAACTATCAAGTATGAAATAATATAACCATACAAATGGAGACAATAAACTGGAGTTGAAAGTTGATTAAACGAGATGTAACTGAGGGTGATTAATTAAAGAAAATACGAAATATTAATCTTACCAAAAGGCGACGAACTATCCACATAATTCTCCCACCAACCACATGAAATCAGGATCGCCGACAATGGCAACATCCATTGCCTTGCTGATGATGATTCCGATGAAAATAATGGCCACAACAAGAGTCCCGACAATTGAAACAGAATTGCCACGATATCAATAGAACATTTTAGCAGCCATTTGGGCTTGCCATCATTGTCTGAATGCCGGGATAGCATACCTATAAATCAGAGTACCCATTACATTATACTGCATTCTAGAATTGAATTTACTCAACTTTTCCAAAGTTGATTTTTCACATCCAAATTTGAACACCGGGAAAAACAAAAAATATCATTCAGACAAGTCACATACAATTACGGTAAAAAGGAAGGTGTCAAAATAAAATGAATTGTGATTACCGAAACAGGCAGGGACGACACAAACACAATTTGTGAGCATAATTCCTTTAACTACACTAGTAGATGGCAGTACAATAAAAACGAAAAGTGCTAAACCAACGGAATGACAGGACTGTATTCAACAAATAAATAACAAACAACAAAGATTAAAGACATGCGAAACAAACATCATAATTAATTAATTAATTATAATCAATAAAGTATGCACACCTATTTGAAACTAAAACTAAACATTTAAAAGAACACAACGCATTACAAAACGAGTGACAAGTACGTAGGTTCATTATTAAAATCAAATAATATGCTTCATATACGAATATGCAGTGAAAAATGAGCCATTAGGAATTTCATAGTAAGAATCTGCCAAGCTCACTTCAAAGAAGAATGTTGCAAGAAATTCCATCGTTCCTGGTTTCCTCCATGACTTGAAAACACAGATACGTAATGATCGGATAAATGTCCCAATTTCAGGAATAAAATAGGCAAATAAAATTCCCCAAGTCCATGCGATTCTCTCTTCTTCAGCTATTTTTACTACGAATTGTTTATCTCGTGCTAGAATTTAAATTTGTAGGAATTAATTAGGTGAGTGGAATAATGTGCATTTTGATCATAGTTTGAGCATAGTTACAACCAGTTTTTAACACAATTATTAACAGTCCAGTTGATGTATTGACTGAATTTACTTACCGAATTTTCTATTACAAAAAGGTAAACTTCTATCTGGCTCTAGCTGAGACGTCATTAACAATAAGCTGCCCTTGGCTACAACAGCTCCAGCCAAAACAGCAATGAAGGTCACAATGTACGCTAAAACCTGAAACGGTAATCAAGTACATATTGGTTGTAAATCACATATCTAATTATAAAACCTACCGGTGAAGGTAGCAGTAGTTTGGAATCCAGTTATTAAACGTACAAATAATAGTACATAATAACTGGTCAACAAATGTAAGCATTTTTTAAACAGCAAACCACTAGACCAACCCATGGCCACATAACATCAATACTAACAATAGCTACTATAAATGAATGCGCAAATTCAAAAAAACAACCGACTAGTTTACTGGCTCCCTGCTATTATTTTATTTATTTGTAGCGCACTTCAGTATTTTTTGCAATTACTGCAATCACAGTAGTCTGTCGCCACATTTGTAATCGTGTGTACGTATATCACATCTTGGTAAACAGCAAAAGCAAAAGCAAAGTATAGCTACTCATAGAGATAGATACTAATATTCCCTACCTGTATACATATGTACCTACTTACAAAGAGCTGCAATTCAGAAAATTGGTACAAAAAATGTCCCTGTATTCACGAAAGACGGAAAGGGATAAAAACCAGGCCCAAATCATGCATTTAATTTTAGCAGAATGCAGAAGGTATGAAGTAATGGCCCCAAAATAACAATCCACACACGCAGAAGACACGAAGTAAACAATGAATTGGGACAGAAATTATTATGCGTATTCGCAATTCATTGAGGTTTTACATGTGAAGCTTTACAAAAGACATAAAAGATAAAAGCACCTAATAAGAAAACTAAAGACCAACAGTGACGGTGTTGCAACAAGAATCGTGTATTGCCTAAAATACAACAGATTCCTATGGTACCTACCTAATTACAATTACAGGTACGATGCCAATGCTATATAAAGGCATAGGTGTATTATTATACAGTCTCATTATTAGATGAAGAAAGATGATGATAACTGTGTGGCGTGTTAAAACGTGTAATGGAACGAAGTCAGTTAGGAAGGTATTTGGGCATTTTACACTCAACTAGTAAACTGATTCCCTAATTTAAACAGCTAATTTTGAGCCATCATCCATCTCTGCAGTCTACCCATCTATTGCGTCCACAACAAAAGTGATAAAAGCACCTACAAACTTAAAGTAGCCCACGTTGCAATATGAGTTCTACATCTATAGATAGATTGGACGTAGAATTATAATTATATCCTCCTTAAGTAGAATAGATCTGTCTTACTATATCATATCATATACAGTATATAGAGGAAAAAAGAAGAGAATATTTATAAAGGGGTAAGGTAGCACATAGATAATCTGTATCTGAGTCTGTGTCTGTAATGCATCCCATTCTTCCAACCATGATAACGATTAAATTACAACTACAACTGAACATTGTGATCAAGAAGCATTTTGCTCTAGATACAAAAACCCCAAACCTACATCCAAAAAGACCCAAGGAGTCAAGCCAAACCAATCTAGTAGGTACTTTTCGCCTCACTACTTGCAACGAGAAATGCCTATCTAATTTTCATCTATTAACTCAAGTTAGTGTTGGCGTTTGTTGTTGCTAACTATCTCATAACGCAACCGTATCCATTTAAAAAGTACAACCAACAGTTCTCTGAAACAGTCTCGGTCTCGATGCAACAAAATAAAGTTTACCTCACAGTATCATTAATTTAATACTTAATGTGGTACACGAGAAGAACAGGACAAGTACCTCCATAATGTACGATCTAAACGACAAACCCAAATTATGAGCTCTAAACTGAAAATGATAATCATTACCCTTTTAAAACCTGAAATTTAAATAATGAAATATTGATAATGTACCAATAAAAGATGGAAAACTAGAAAGAAAATCGAAAACTTATTACTATTATTATTATTATTAATTTCAAAATGCAGGCAGGCTCAGGCCAGGCACAGAGTGTAAGCATATGGCTTTTCCATACCATGTGTGGAAATTGATTTGATTGAAAAAATATGGTAGCTTGATCCAAGTCAAAGCCATAGAGAACGTAAAGTAGGTATAGGAGGATAAAGAATGCCAGAATGCTTTCGCCAATACTCTCAATAATAACACTTCTCCAAGCTACGATCGTAATCGTAATCACAATAATGGCAATAATAATCATCATAATCGCAATTGCCATTACCTGCTACCTACTTCTACAATTGCAATAAAAAAACAATCACGTTCGTATTTGGACTGGCTACAATACAAAATATGTACATCCCTACCTACTCGGCGAAATAACATACAGCACATGCCATACCGGCAAAGAAAGAGACTGTACGACACCAAAACTGAAACTAAAGAAACCATCAGTATTCAGTGTGAAGCATCTAGGTTACTGAATAAGGGTTCTAGCTTTTCACACTGCTTGACTTATGTTTTTATTTGGACTCCAATTTTTGAGTTGAAGTAACTGTCCGTCCAAAAAAAACTCAACTGTTTCCCCAAGCACTTCGGTGCACGCACGTTGAACATTACGTAAAAAATAAGCCACACATTTTCTTTCAATAATTTCTCAGAACTGTTCCTTAAATATTAAGTTTAATATATTGGCTTTTGACATGATATATAAATCACAGGATTATAGAATATTATACTAATCATATATTACTTCCAGGAAAGACTACGCTTAAAAAATCTCTACGAGCACCTCAACTCGAGCTGTGGAGAGTTGTGGGCGGGGCGAGATGTGTGTTTTATTACAAGGCTATTTAGTTGGTACTTACTGACTTTGAAAAACTTGAGTAAAAATAATAAAGCTGTAGAAAGTTGAAAAATATGGAAATCTTACTCTTCAACAACCAATAGTATTTACGAGCTTTGTTTTCCTAATGTCAGCGCCAGCAATGCTTGCCCAAATTCATTAGGTAGCCTAAATTAATCTTACATTAAACGGTAAAGCCAACACCAACGCTAGTGCATGTAGGTACACATAATTACATGCATATGTAAATTAAATTAAATTAACTAATTACAAATAAAACTTACTTTCAGGCTTTTAATGATAAAAAGGTAACAAGCTTGGTCCTCCAAAGACTCACTGTCCGCTTCCACCGGAAGATTTCGGAAAACATCCCAATTCTTCGTGTCAACACCCTTCGTGCTATTTTAAACGAAAGAGAGTAAAACAAAATACATATACTGAAGAAAACATCTTGTTATTATTTCATATTTATTAGCCCTTTGAATTTGAACTCTATCCTGACTAACTTCACGAGTATGTATTTTTATTGGATTTTGAGGCATTACTACCAAGTTCAAAGCCATTTAAGTATTAATATGAAGATTACGATGTACTTTATTGTCTTCGTCTTATTTTTAGCTAAGTAAAGAAAAAGAACGTGGGATTAACAGCAGTATATTTTACGATGCGATTGTTGTGATTAGCAATACTTTCTACAAGTTATATATATATACGCACACCTATCAAACGTCAGTAATCTTGTACCTTTAACCTACTTGCGTCTGAAGACATAATATACAGAGGTAATATATACTACTAAATTATGACCGGTGATTAATTACATTTCTAAATATTTATATACAATCAAACCTACAGATAAGTATCATCGAAAAAATGGATACTCGACGGTGATAATGATTTGAAACTGAGTGTGACTGCAATAAAAACAAAATAAAAATAAAAGTAGACTCACCTTCCTCCGTATATATCATGATGAGCCAATGGAGTGGCTTCATCATCACTGTACTCTGAGTCAGTTGCATCCAGTCTCATGGAAGGCATCTTTGGTTTGGTTTTGTTGGGCACAGCTGATGTCGGAACAACAACACAAAGCCAAAGCCTAGTCTTCTTCTTCCCGGTTTTCTACTCTACATTGACCGTACTATTTTAGTTTCCTTCCTGGATGTCCTCCCTTAGTCTAATTCGATCTGCAAGTTCACCAAAAATTGCCAACGATTAAACTTCCCATAATTTACAATTCGAAAAATTGTCGAACCGGATATTCCACATGTGCCGGGAACTACGTATGGGATGGGAATGGAAAGTAGAAGAGAGCGGTGCTAGATATTGTCAAGCAGAGGGACACATGTCGAATAAAAAAGTTTATGTTAGTTCATTTGGGTTCAACCAAACCCAATGGCCATGTCACATGTCCATGGCTTTTTAATCGGTGCCCCTGTCACTAGCATAAAATCATGGAACCACTCATTGTCACATCGGCTTCACTACATCACTCTTATCCTTCTATGCTAATCACTAATTCCCCGTGCCCATCCCGTTCTTATGGAATTTCATTATTCACAAGATAAGGCAAATGAGTGCTATACCATCCTAAAGCTTAATGGCCTCATGTCCCACTAGAACTGGAATGTCCAAACTAACTGTCAACATTTTGTGCTTGTCAAAGCAAAATACGAGATAACACAGATATTTCTTCAACTGTCTACTCCATGTGTCTCCAATCTTTTCGGAAAAGCTCAAATCCTTATTTGTAGGCAAATTAAGAAATTTTGGGAAATCTGGGCCATTGTTATACACACAAGTTTTGTAAAAAGGAGAAAATTAACATTTTGTTACAAACAAAATACACGTGTAGCCGCGTGTCCAACAACAAAACATCTTTAAAATGGTGCATGAAATTTGCTCAGTTCCAAGTTTCCTTTCGCCAGTAGCAAAAACCTAAAGAGTATAGCAGCCAAAAGTTGAGGAGGAAATTAGAAACGCAAAAAGATAAAAAGGTAAAACGTTTAATGTACTCAAAAAAAAGTACAGATGCATAGGCAAGCAATAATTACCTATGCACAATTAATAGCTATGGAATTTTGGAATTTGCAACAACAGGAAGATTTGACCAAGTCACTGCGAAGGCGAACTCACTGAACTGTGCCGTCAGAGATCAAAGTCACGTCAACCCAAGACAAATCAAGTCAAGATTCGGCACATACTTCAGGAAGCCTTTCCACTCGCATTATTTCAAGTGTTTTCAAATACGAAAATTCAGGAAATTTTATCAAAGCAGAAGTAGGTATTTATTGTACACATGATGAGAGGCAAGAGCAGACAGGACAAGACAAGACAAGACAAGACAGAAGACAAGGCACGAGGGAGGTGAAGCAGTTTTTGAAAACGGACATAAAAACCAGTTATGCCGAACTGCAGAAATGTACGAAATCACAGAAAACGAAGAATGTAGGTAAAATGCGTTGTAATAACTAATGGTAAATAATAAGTAAGGATCAAAATCAAAATTACAAGCCATGAAGACTTATGAACACCGTGAGTTGCTTTAAGTTGAAACGAAATGAAATAAATGTCTGCGTCTGAAGGATCATCAGGATTTCATATCTCAAGAATGCGACAGAGACTGAGCACTGAAAACTGAACCCATCCATCTTCAAATCTACTATCACCATCTCCACTGCTAAATCTTTTAATATAGACTATCGTATAGACAAATATAGACTGCCGATAGTAGGTAGGGTAGGTTCCTACATATAATTACAGGTATAGGTTTCACGGCAAAATACAATACATGGCATGGCACGCTGACACAAACAACCAACCTACATTTTTATGTTTGTTTGGAGTATGGATATATGTACATACGTACCTAGGTAGGTAACTAGGTATACCTACCTACATACATGTAAAAACTCTCTAAGCATACCTGTATGTACTTGCAATGGAGCAAAAACCAAAAGCAAACTACAGAGAACAACAAATGAAAATAAAAATCATCCACACTAGGATGCGAAAATCTGTGTAAATGCAACGAACTCTGAACACACACGTCCGTCAACACAAACACTTCCAATCCAACTCCTCCAACATTCTCATACATAACGCATTTTCTAAATGTCTATTTAAATGTTACTATTTGCATGGTTAAAATAACACACAGTGTATGAATGGATTATAATATACAAGATGAAAGAATACAGAAGAGACATGCAGAGGCAGACACTGAAGACAGTGGAAGATAAGAACGACTACCTATAACCAATTGTAGTTACCTATACATCCATGCTAACATAATATTAGTACTAACAGTAAAAGTAAATACAGGAAGGAAACTAACATTTAAACTTGGAAAGTAGACAATTATTCAATTCTAAATTTCAATGGCAGACTCACAGAATGTCAAATAATACCAACCACTTCAAACACCAAACTATTGCATAGGTATGTACCCATAATTATACTCAGTCTTATCTTATCTCAAGAAAAAAGTTGCAAACAGTATAAAATAATAATAAAAAGTGCAGCACGTCCCAAAGTCTCAAAGTCCTAAATATGCACTAAAATAAAGAACAATTTTGAATTTTAGTGTCACATTGTGTCCCACGTTAATTACCCCATCCTAAAACAAAACAGACAACATTTCAACGCAAGCGTTCGTCTCTCTCGTCTTTAAATGAAAACGATAAACACTATAGCCTATATAATAAAACTATTACTTTAGTAGTAATGAACAAGATGATAGTGAAATAAGTCCTCGGCACTAGATAAGGGTAATCAGGTAAGACATACTAGAAGCACTACCAACAACAACTACTACAAAAACTAACGCAATGGTCAAACTATTAAGAGCAAAAAAGTTGTTGATTATTGCACCCTTACAACAATATAATTAATGAATTGATAATTTTATTCTTTGCATAAGAATAATCAATAAAATCAAATTCATTTTTCTGGCCTACATTCTACATACCTATCTCTCATCATTTTGAAATCCCTTCTTCAGCCTTATTTTCACGTACCTAGGTAGGTACATAAATATGTTATGTCGCACGGTAATACCCAGTAATTAGGAGAAAAATAAAAGTACAATACAAATGCATTTGATTTGATTTATGCATGCATTCGAATTCAGAGCTGAGTTGAAAACAATAAGTGCAAGAAAGGCAGTCGAACTTTCAGAGTCAGCTGTCAGTCTGGACTTGAAGGAGGACTCGTTCTTGCCAGCCTGTCAGTGTCTTTCAGAATTGTATTATAAATTATACGAGCAAAAAAAAACTTAATTTCGTTCTTTTTCTGCAGTTCGATAGCTCCATTCCCTACAAAGTTACTGCCAAAGCCAAAGCCAAAGCCAAAGCCAAAGCCAATTCACAATCATACCTTATGGACTCATAAACTAGTAAACATGAAGCAAGTAGTTTAGTAGTTGAAGAAGTTCTGAGAATTGCGTGCGAATGCACACGTCTCACCTAGACATTTACAATTTACTCTTTGAAGAGACAGACTACGTCAAGTTTCAGTCTCAGCTTCTCATAAACCTCTCTCTCTGTAAACCAAACCAAAGCTTACCAAAGCAAAAGCCATAAAGGTATCGTCAACCCCATTTCCATTTTAAACTAACCAGCATTTATTTACAAAGGGAAAAAAATGAAAGAATGTTTCTATTTCTCTCTCTTGGGTCTTGCGTTTTTTCCTTTGCTTATCTCGTCTTCAAAGTATTTACTTCCCGTTTTAAATTGAATGCTGTGAGTGAGTGCATACATGTTGTTGTCTTGTTTATATATGTACGGTAAGGTACCCATGTCCTGCCAGGTTATGTTATGCATTTGATTCTGCAGACAGACAATGCTGGTAGTTTGTGGCCATCAAGAATAATGAGAAGATGGGAAGGGAAAAAAATAAAAAGAAGCTCTGAACGTATATAATGAAAACGAAGTGCAAGTAGAATTTAATCTATGAGAGATAATCAAAGGCAGAGGCAAAAGCAACAAACTGCAAAAGCAAAAGCAATAGCAATAGCAATAGTAATAGCAAAAGCAAAAGCAAAAGCAAAGTAAAGGTGGGCTGATAAGGCGGTAACTGTATTATTTGTAGGTCTTCCTCGACTTCAACTACAACGTATTCAAGACGCATACACATCCACATCCACATCCACCTACTTGTTCTCAGCTGCAAGTTGTAATTGTAAAGTAACTGAAAATAAAAGTTGTTTTTCAAGTCTTGATTTTGTATCTGTATCTCTGTTTGTATTTACGTAGTGGAATGTTTTTTATACTTAGGCTCCTGCTATGCATTTGGTTATTGTTAGAGGTTAGTCACACATGGATAGTAAACATGTGGCAGAAGCAGTAATTCTCTAATTCCCTCATATAATTCTCATCAAGCAACAGAAAAATTTCTTTTCTCAAAAATTACACACTCATTATTATGAGTAGTAAGTCAATCTAACAGCCTTTACTATCTATGTATACCTACATTCCTCGTTATTTCTACTAACTACCTACATACGTACATATGTAACAGTAGTATTAACTTCCCCAGTACAGTGCAGGCAAGAATTAGAAAATGCGGAGCCAGTGAGGTTTTTGTTTTTACACTGCATTTTCCACTCTGTGTATTTATAGGCATTGCACCTGCATGGCTGGGATTTTGGATACGAAGGTTCTAGTACAAGTTTGTAAATTACCTATGCATCGATTTACAAATGCAAACTTCTTGAACTACCAACATAATATTTGATGATATTAGTAATTATTATGAAGATTCCCGCCCGAAACCTTTTGGTAAATATGACTTTCAAATGGAGTCACTATCACCATTTTTTTAAGCATTTTTTTCAACATTTTCAACTAGAGGCCAAGATTGACATTGACAAGTAGGAATTGAGAGTTAAAGCGTGAATTCGTGAAAAGAAAGGGAGGCAAAGTCAGGCAAATCACAATATGGTGTCGATTCGTAGTGTACTAACAATGACATTGACTTAAAGTACCTATTATGTACAATATATCTAAAGTGAAGCACAGGTAATTTTTGCACGACAAGAATGTAAATGTGAGAAATCCAATATTTTTAACTAATACATATTAAAGTTATTTATTTGAGTCAAGTTGAGCATGAGTACTACATTATACTATACTATAGCATAGAGAGCTCGAGAGAGAACAAGAAACGATCGGTCACAAATGGAAGAATGGAATGTATTTATTTATTCTTATTTTAAAAGTAGACTAAAGTCCTAAAGTGAATGCGAATGGGAATGTTGACTGTTCATGTTTTTTTCCCTTTGTGCTTGACTTTGGCTTCTCTCGGACACGAAGAACCGAAATACAAATAAATAAAGCAAACTGAAACACAAGGGCAACGAATGGAAATATGAAATGAAATGCATGAACATGAATGTAATGAATGAATTGGAGGCAGTCGTCCGCATCGCGTCGGTTTCTACTTCTCTTAAATAGTGCTTAATGGGTTACGTCTGTTCTGTTCTCAATTAATTGGTAACGGTTATTAATTCTGTATCCAATGTGAGAAGTGAGAAGCAAAGTCAAAATCAACGGTATACACACATACAGGCGAATACTATAGAAAAGGTAC
The DNA here is from genome assembly GCA_036851915.1 of Ptenothrix huangshanensis. Classification (NCBI taxonomy): domain Eukaryota; kingdom Metazoa; phylum Arthropoda; class Collembola; order Symphypleona; family Dicyrtomidae; genus Ptenothrix; species Ptenothrix huangshanensis. The sequence continues at coordinate 16,487 of JAAXYX010001037.1, forward strand.
CTAAATCTACACGCACAGACAAACACTGACTAATGACTGGCAAGAAACAATACAATACAATGCAATACAAGAGAATACAATACAACGCGATACAGAGCAATGGAGCACAAATTAGAAAATTAAAATTTACTACCAATAATTTGAAACGAAAACGCCTAAACCTATTTCATTCAATTATTTAATAATACTTTATGCTTTAATCTTCGAGCTCGTATCAAATTTCGATTTTCAGTACTCTCACACTACATAGCTACTCATTCATCACTAAGAAGAAACAAAAAGTAAAAGTCTATACACATGAGAGTGTTTGGGAAGAATAATTATTAGTGATTAGTGGAAAATTCCCTTTGGAAACTCAGAAAAACGAAAGGTAAAGCAACACCCAAGTGTCGACAGTTTAAAAAACAATAACGAAATCATAATACCCAAATCAAAATGAAAGCCCAAGCCAAAACTAAATCCAACTTCAACTTCAACTTCAGGGTCACGAATTTCAATTTACCGTGTTACAAACATAGTAGAATTTAATAATACAATACTGACGAAAATATACTCTATGAAGTAAAACACGAGAGTAAAGCTTAAAACCTTTTTCAATTCGAATAGGTACGTATGTAAAATGCAAAAATTTCATAATAAATATAATAATGTTGCTGATTTAGTGATGTGATGTGATCATCGTACGGTAGGACGAAAACGACATGACATAGAATAATAATATAAATATATGTGTGGGTGTGAGAGATAGTGTTGGCAGTGGGCATGTACCTAAACATGAATGAGAAAATAATTACAATTTTTTTCCTTTCCAAAAGACATGGGCATAGACCAGAGATAGAAGAGGCTCGAAGAGAAGAGAATTTACGGTATTGCATTTTGCATTGCTAACCTAAACTTCGTACTGTACTACATACCTACACTACAGTCCGACTGACTGACTAATAAAGTGACTGTTATGTGCGAAAGTACAGATATTTAGTGCCCACGCCCTCAAATGATTAAAATCGTTCCAACTTCACATTTACTCAAGTTAACTTTGAAAGAAATGCGCTTCCATTTACTAATACCACCATAGACAATATGCACACAGAGAAAAACCTAAATAAATAATTGGTCATACAATAAATAAATAAATAAACAAATACACTTGACCCTTCACTGTCGAAATCCCTTCGTCACATCGCAACGCAATGCAGCGCATCGTCATCGTCATCGTCATCGTTATCGTCATCGACATCAAAATTAAAAATCAAACTCTCATCAATCCATTACTCCAACTACAAATTTACCCACGAATAAATCACACAGAGTAAACTTCTCATTTCCATAATTAGATACCTACTCAGCATCTAATTTCATCATATTAGCATTTTGCATCCCTATCCAAATCAAAATCTAGCATTGTTTTCATGAGTCCCAACTATGTCTTAAATGTACTCAAATCCTAAATAAAAGCTTGTCATTTCGCATTTACCTCTGCCTTTACTGTCATAATTCTAAGGAAAATTCTCTGACTATTACTTCAAACTTTTAATTTCCAACTTGGTTTCACTTCATTTCGCTTCAACTTGCAAATTTAATTTATTTAAATATTTATTTATTTGTGTCATATTCTACCATTACATTGGGTACAAGAGAACGACAACGACCAAGAAGACGATGATGAAGACGAAGACGACCTGCCGTGCATGTAATTACACATTTTCCACAGGCAAGTATAATTACAATAATTCCAACCTCCCCAATTTCAACAGGAAAAAAAGTCCCCATGGCTCTTACAAGGTATAGACAAAATATCCATTGAATTTTGAAAGGAAGAATAAAGGCAAAATAAGGAATAACGGTAACGAAAGCTTGAGCACCAAACCAACGTCCATAGCAATACAATCACCATCACCATTACCATCACCATTACCAAAACCAACCCCAGTAACATGAAAATTATTTGAATCACTTTGAAAGGTAAAAATGGAAATGGAAATTATAAAAATGGTGAAAAAAAGACGTTTGTGCTTGTCTCTGCCTCTGCAAAGAGAACGAAATCAAGGGACTATAACGATAGCCAGTGGGAGACCTAGACCTGTAAAAATGTTGAATGTAATCTTGTCAAAGTCGTAGTAATTAAAAATTGGGAATACGTCAGTAAACGCACACACAACTTACTCTTTGACTAGGCAATAATAATATTGTAAATGCACTACACTATCGTAAGTACATAATAGTAGAACATAATAATAACGAAATGGCAAAATAAACGTTCCGTTGCATGAACGCAGAACGAGTGACGAGTGCGAGTGCTGCGAGCTCGCTTGGTTTTGCTATTGAGTTTTCGACTTTGCATCCAATTTTGGCTTATTTATTAAAGTGCATTCGCAATCATATCATACTCGCATTCACATTCAGTTGCACACATGTTTATGACTACATATTATGTACATACATCCACAATTTCAAGCTACAAACAAGAAATGACAAGATGAGATGAGACCGGACAGCATTGAAAGATCTACGGATCGTTGCGTTCTACTAAATGACGTGACACGGTGACACATATGTTTCTTCTCTCAAAGGTGAATATGAGTACACGCTTCTGGGTTCTATCCTATTAATTATTTCAATCGATTCTTACATTTACAATTAAAAGGGAGAGAATACATACACACAGTTGAGAAGGCAGTCATCACCATCAAATAATCAAGCAAAGATCTTACTTACTCAGCTGTAACTCTACCTACTACAATTACAATTACCTTTATTCTGCCGCCGTTCTTTTATAATTACAACTTAATTTACTTGCTTGTTGTTTTCTCTAAGAAAATGCTATATGTACCTAGGTATATCTACTGTACATACATAATACATAGGTATACCTACTATATGTAGGTCGTAGGTAGATACCTACCTATCTGTACTTCCATAAGGTAGTAGTAGAAATGCATTCCCGGTGATATTGGGGCATTAATTAAAATCCTAAATCCTAAAAGTCCTAAGATTAATTTCTTAACATTTGAAATTAATTATTGAGGAAACTACATACACACCTACGTATTCTACCTAAAGGATGTCTCGATTAGTCTTAATTCTAATTTTCCTCGATAATTATAAGCCTGCAGGTGGACTAGACCAGGCAAGACCAGAATCAGAAATCAGACCAAACTTCGCTGCAATTATGCATGCATGTATGCAGCTATGTATGTTTCGACCTCGGCTATGTTGTTCTTGTACCACACTGTTCTGTCTGTCTAATGCTCCTGACTCCTGAAGGTATTCCCATTTCATTGGACTCCATGCAATGAAGTGCAATCCATGCATTCTTAATGAGAGATGCAGTTGAACTGTACTGCAACGACGACGTCGACGACTGTCGACGACGTTCTTATTCAACTTGCGTTTCATTTTCCTTGCAATCAAAGTGTCAGTGCAATAAATCTAAACTACATAATCAAACAAAGCAAAACCAAACTGAGCTAAAGCCAAGCCAAGCCAAGTCAAGTAAAATCAAGTCAAGTCAAGTCAAGCCAAGTGAACCCAACCCATACCCAATCAAAAACCAATGACCAAGCGATCGAGACAAAGTCTTAAAAGCCCAAAACTCACAAGTAAGGGATAGAGAGATACACCGAGAAGACGAAGGAGAAGCAGCACGAGATAATATTCGATTTCGAGCAAACTTGAAGTTGAATTTGAATTTGAACAAAGTGAGCGAACTAGCGAGAGCAACACGTTTCGTTTCATTTCATTACATTGCATTTCATTTCTCAAATCCTTTAGACCTTAGACATTCAAACTCATTGCACTCACTCACTCACTCCTCCACTCCTTGAAAAGTGAAAGGGAGATGCTGGTTTTCATTCTGTCTGATGGATAAGAAGAAAAAATTTCAGAATCTCTATAATACAAAGAATGTGGAATGTAGGTGCAGAATGAGTAGAGAGGCAACGAGAGAGAGAGAGAGAGAGAGACATACAGAAAGAGAGACAGGACCGCTACGCAATCATGAATGAAAATGACACGGTACCTATGGCAGGGTTTCTTGAAGAATATTGTTCACGTCACCAAAAAATCTTCATGTCTCATGACTCAACTTGTCATTATTTATGTCCATCTATTTTCGATTTTACCCTTCAGCTATCAAAATATTGCAAAAATTTATCACAGCTTTCCTACCTGCAACATTATAGCGAGAAACTAGACAGGATGACAACGACAACCCTGACTATGATTTTATTACGGATTATGGATCAGCGATTGTATTTTATTTTTAATCTAGATCTCCTCAAGGAATCAAAAGCCAAAAGCACCACGAAGTATTAAAAGATAAATAAGCTCTTCTTTTACGATCTCTGAGATATTAGTAATACATAATTGAAGTTGCACTATACACAATATGATTAAACGTATACCTATAACTGTACATATATTAGCACAAAATTAAATAGTCACCAACACTCTCATTTTTAACTTTTAAATTTTGATTTTTAAAGAATCCTTGACTTGAGTGTAAAAATGCATGAAGACAAGGAGGAAATGAGATTTGAAGTGAAACTATTGGAATAAAAGGAAGGATAACATGAGGAGTTTGTAGACAGAATAGAAATACAGTAGGTACTACAGTGAATGTTTTTGGCATAGAACAGATTTTGAGTAAAGTAAAGTAAAGTAAAGGCAGAAGTAGATCAGGTGAGTAATGTGAAGTATATACTTACTCTTGAAAAAGAATATCGTCACGACTCACTGACCATTCCAAATTCCAATATGTATTCCAAATTCCACAAAGTGTCTCAAGAGAACTCGATCAAATGAAACGAACCAACGATCACAATAGACGTGGAGAAAAAACCGACACGACACGACACACTCACGATATGTATATAGGCAGGAGATATGTAACTATATGTGGAAATACATACATATATATAAGGTAAGAATATATTCAGATTTGTTTCCCCACCAAACGCGAAATTTTAAAATTTCCACCAACTTGCTTCCTTCAAAATTTTAGAGTATATATATTCCCTGTTTAGAATGGAGAACTGTAGAGTAATATACACCTGTTGCCTTCCGTTTGTCATCGGCAATTACCTCCTTTCCACATTCTCCTTGCTTTTAAAATATCACTCGAAATATTTCCACGAGAAAACGAAGGACAAGTGCACAACAACAGTGATGATAACAAGTATTATTGTTATTCCAATGTTAAACCCTTTCGATGACTTATATATAGACTTTACTCCACTGTCAATTTCAAACACAGAAATTGACCTAATCAGGTATACATAAATGTGCTAGCGATCGAACCTTGGAAAAAAAGTAGAGCAGGTACAGTTCACGTCAGCATCAAATTTTATCTACACCATGTCTACAACTATTTTAATTATTTCCAGATTATACCTATACGTAGTTACTTTAATCTCACACCGAATATTCTGGCGCAATTATTACTAGTGATGATTATAATTGTATAATATTATGTTATATTATATTATATTCTTTTTACTTTTGCCTTCTCCTCTGGATCCCACACGATAGGACGTTATGTTATCTCTTCTATTTTTTTAAGCAGATGATTATGATATGATTAATTAAAATGACACATTTTCGATGTTTACTTGTTGTTTGGGGGGATGTTGGACAATTGCGAACTGGAACTGTGGGGAATACGAAGAACGGACAGAGCACCTTTTACTTTCAAGTCATTCTGGAGTCTTTGATTCGCAACTGATTTCCTACTCTGGGTTCTTCCAGGGACCGGAACCACCAGCACCAACAATGAGCAAGAATAACCACACAACCACGTCCGTAGGTATGTTCCTTGGGAATGAATTTAAATAATAAAGAAAGTTGAACGAAAGACGACGAGACAATACAGGACGGGACAGAGCACTATACACTACTACTATACACTCACTATCAGGCTGATATGAGCCACAGAAAGCCAATGCAAAGGAAAGGAAGTTGAAGTTGGTTCGTGGTTGTCTGCAGTTTCGATGTTGCTTGTATGTATACCTCCAATTAGGGTTTGTGTATAGGAACAGAGCTCAGAGCAGTACTGAGTACTGAGTGAGTACAGGTAGGTAGATTCATACAGTTGGTGCAGGTATTGATATTGGTAGCTCACCAGTCACTAGTACTAGTAGTTAGGTAGGTAGGTAGTTTCGCATATAATTCCTTCACAGCTTTGCTTATGGTCTTGTTCTCGTTGGTTGTGGGAGACAGAAACCAACCGGGGCATACGTATACATTTAGAAATACATATGTACCTACCTAGGAGTATACCAGTGGACAAGGGAAGACAACCCAAAGCAAGCTAAGACAAAGCCAGAACAAGCACACACGTCTTCAAAATGATCCAACTTTAACACTATATACTTGACTATGTCTGTCTGTCTGTCTGTGGCTGACTACAGATACTACTCTCTTCCCAACAAGTCAACTCTTCTCCTCGATTTCGTACGGACGAAAAGGATTTAGTGTGAGTAACTGGGAAAAGTAAATCAGTGGGAAATCTAGTCTTGCTACCCCTCAGTCCTCGTCCTCACTGCCTTAGTCACCGTCTTAACAATATCTAATCATACGCACATGTATGCCTTCCTAGTCCAAGCCATAAGGGAGGATGTATGTACGTAGAATGTAGATGTAGATCTTTGGACATTTACATTTACATTCACCATACCACAACAATAACGCATGTATAAGAAAACCATAACAATCCATAATCCAGGTGTACATGAATGAATCTAACTGTAAGAAAGTACAAGTTAGAAGTAAGATGATATTCCCAAGTCGTAGCTGTAGCTGTAGCTGTAGCCGTAGCTGTACATCCATCAGCATCAGCATCAGTATCATCATCCTCAAAATCATAATCATAATCCTACTGGGATACAGAAAGAATTCAGAAAGTAGGTGTATAGGTGTGTGTGTATTTTGTGTATGTGTAGAATCAAAAATACCTATGTATGAATCTGTAAGAATTAAGCTAGAAACCACAGCACAGGACAGGACAGAGGAAACCAAGGAATGGACTAGACTGAGGACTGAGGAGGGTGGGTTTGGTTTGGGCTTCCAATGCAAGTCAAGTCAAGTCAAGTCAAGACAAGATTCAGTTTGTCTATAGAATACCTGTACAGATAGACGCTTACGACAAGACAAGCTACATAAGTGCGTGTAGCTAAAAAGTTTAGTATTGCCAGTAAAAGACTCGGAGATTCGAAGGAACTACTCGACTACGTCTACATATTTATTATGTACCTACATGGAAGGACGACTACGAGGGAGGGAGTGAGAAATGAAAATCGCCATTGGCATTGTAGTTGCGTTGCTATTGCACATGTAATACGAAGACATTCTTATGTATGTGCAGCTGTGGCTCCTGACTACTCACGATAATGTTGAAGACGAAAGGGCTAAAGGGTTGGAGTTGGACTTGCAATTGGAATTGGAATTGGAATTGGTCTTGGGAAGGAAGGAAGGAGAACGTTTACCTGGTCTGGTCTAGCCTGATCTGGTCTGGTCTATGAGTCTGACAATGAGTTGGACTCGGAGGCTCTTGTCCTTTTCCTTACTCCTTTACCTACTACACAAGTAAGGTATTAGTGGAATGTAGTAAATGCAATCAATTGCACAGTACATATGCAATCTAGTGCAATGTAATATAGCACAATAGAATACTATAAAGCAAGTTTTACACACCTCGTCCCTCGATTCCCTCGCTCTTACTACAGAGCCAGATTGAAACTGTGCCTATCTGAACGTCAACTTCGATGCTAGTATTAAAATAAAAATGAAACACATGACAAGCACGAGATAATAGTTTAGTTGTTAATCCATGCGGTTGCGAGTTTAGTGGTTAGTGATCAAAGTGAGCAAAGGGTGGTGCAGTACAGGGGAACAAATGTCCAAAAAGGAGCAAGAGGTACAAGTAGTCACTGTGTGAGTGGAAGTACCTCCATATACCTCGGCTTGTAATGAAGGCTCAACACCCAACATTATTATTACAGTGTTACAGTGCACTGGAGGCAATGAAGGGAGGACGAGGACACAAGGGTTTCTGCAGAGGATCCTTTGCCCTTTTCCTTAATCTTTAATGTCTCGGATCATCAGATCGATAATTATGTGCAGGTAACAACAACAACCACAAAAAACTTAATAGTTGAGGTTATTAATATCAATAAATTGCTGATGGGTGTAGTAATAGTAATGCACAATAGCATTGATCATAGAACCTATCATTATCACACATTTTCAATTTTGAACTTTCAGACCTAACCTAATGCCAATGCTGATGATGATGTTGATGATATGTGTATGTAGCTTGAGACTATGATATATTCTTTACTATTTTCACTATTATTACTATTATTTTTGTACCGTGTAAATCGTGTAAGGCCTTTGGTTTTTTAATCTAGAAAAATAACGTACGTCCAATCCATAAATAGTTTAATGCTGGATCAAAAACATTGATATGGTACAGAATACCTGTAGCTGTAGCCTGTAAGGTACCTACGCTTGTAATTCTTACTACGCCTCTTTACTGTTTAGAGCTTGGGGTAATGATCATAGTATACCTATGTTGTGCAGTTGCAGTATACAGATATACAGGTATTTATTGGATTTGTATGGATTATGGATATGGATATGGATATGGATGGACGACGAAGGAATAGTATATATTGGTAGACTATTATATACTAGTTGGTTTAGTATAGAAATAGGAAAGTGGAGCATAACCTCGAAAGTATTCGAAGGGAAGGATAGTTTTACACATGAGTTCCATTATAACGGGAAGTTCTTATTTTGCACGCTTCTACGCGTCTTAAATCAGTTAAATAGTCTTGGATTCTTAAGACGTTTCTTAACGTAGCTTCTTAACCTGATGCTAAAATCCTATACATACCTAACATAGATATTAGAAAAAGTACATTACATACGAAGTCCACATGATGGTCATAGACAGACAGACATACATAGTACATAGCTTGCTGTGTAGCATGCTACACACTACACACAGTATATAATTAGGCACAGTAGCTGGAAGCTTCAAACTCAAACGTTTACTGCTACACATCAACCATCAAGAATCAACCGTCAACATCACAGCATCCCTGCATCCCCATCCACAACAATCTTCAGAATCAACATTCACATTAAAGTACATAACACCCTAGAAGAATCTGTGAATACAGGTACAGAGAGAGAGAGAGATTCTATTTGAGCACAGCCTCTTTTAACAAGTTCCACTCGATAGAATCTCGAACTTGAAGTTACCTGCTAGATACGTTCTCAAATTATGATTCCCTTTCATATTCGTATTATTTTCATTACCACCAACAACAACACCAACGAGCTAGCTTTTTTCAATTTTTGACCTGGTCAACCCACATCCTACGTCGCTTGTTACAATGAATATGCAAATTTCACTTTTTTTTCACGAGCAACAACAATTGAGAATTGCATTTCCTTAGTTGTTTTATACTGGATTAGGTAGATGTCCATTCCTTCTCGGATCCTTGTCAACGCCTGCAGGTACATCGGTATTGGTAGTCGGTAGTCGGTAGGCATATCAAGAGTTCTCATTTTATTATGGTGAATTTTTTTATTCTAACGAAAATAACTCGATGATTTATACCTTCTTTTAAATGTTTTTTGGCAATCAAGTACCGTACTGACTCAATTAAATTCCGGGTCTAAAATAGAAGCTGGGGAAAATTCATATGCATCAATGTAGGTAATTACATTTCATTACTTTGCGAATCTGCAACTACCTATTCGCAGTTGCGACTCCTGACTCATGGGGAAACAATTATTAAAACTGTTGGCTGTTTTGCATCCAAAATAAGAAATGAGACGAAAAAATTATAAATTTAAAAATCTCTTGAATTATCTCTGAAAATCGAGTATTTTTTACTCTAGAAAATATATACCTAGTGACTTATTATTGAAGAGGTATGTATCTATCTTTATTGTCATTAAGGCACAACATTACAATGTTGGACAAAACAGAATAAATTCGAAACAATGACAGTCGAATGGCAAGTCTAGTCATTACCAGATATAAACAAAAATAAAATAAAAATGCACAATTTCTTAAGTTATTTCTTCGATCCGAGAGCCCAAAATATGATTTCGTAACGTATGCATCTACGGCTTAGAGGTAAGAAACTATTTCGAAGTTTCAAATGACTTAATTGACAGCATGTCAAAAATTCCCACCTTTAAATTCAGAATTGCGTACTACACAGAGGAAAATTTTATTGAGTAACATTTTCACAACTGCAATACTTATTTGCCAACTCACTCAGTCTATAAGACAAAATATTTTTGACTAAAGATGAATGTAGTTTCAGTTCTTTTCTAATTTTTTTATTTGTTTTTAAGATCCTGTATGATAGATTACTTATGATATAATTTAATTATAATATCATACGTAATCTATTACTATTACCTATAAAAGATATCGTTGGAGGTCATAGCATAGCATCAAGTATTTTTCTATTCCACGTACGGCGCGTTTTAATATTTTCAGGGACTACTGAACTGAGACAACTAGCCAAGTAAATGTTACAACCTTCCTTTTAGGGGTGATTCAAGTATTACGTCACGCAAAAAATCGAATTTTTCGACCACCACCCACCGCCTGTAACGCACACGTAACGCTTACCCACAAACCACCACCCACCCCTTGTAACATGACATGTGGTCAAATGACGTATTTAAACAAAATTGGTGAAATACGTGGCC
>JAAXYX010001038.1:0-27217 GCA_036851915.1 Ptenothrix huangshanensis
AAAACAGGTGCCGTTTTTTGAAAATTACGCAAAAACAGAGGCAGTTTTTTTTAAATTTACGAAAAAACAGGTGCCGTTTTTTGAAAATTACGCAAAAACAGAGACAGTTTTTTTTAAATTTACGAAAAAACAGGTGCCGTTTTTTGAAAATTACGCAAAAACAGAGGCAGTTTTTTTTAAATTTACGAAAAAACAGGTGCCGTTTTTTGAAAATTACGCAAAAACAGAGGCAGTTTTTTTAAATTTACGGAAAAATAGATGCAGTTTTTTAAATTCACACAGAAACCGATGCCGTTTTTTTTAAATTTACACAAAAACAGATGCAGTTTTTTGAAATTTACGCAAAAGCGGACACCATTTTTTGAAATTTACGCAAAAAATAGATGCAGTTTTTTCAGCCAGCCTAAAGGACAAAAATTCCTGCCGACGCTACTGCCATTTCTTAAAGTCTGGTTTGAATGTGGAATCGAAAGGCCTAGAGAGAAAGAGAGAAGAGGCAAGGCCAGCTGTTCGAGAGTGCATTCAAATGTGTGTATTCCTGTTGACAGCGTCTCTAAATCTTGACATTTTATTTCGCACCAGAATCTGGAGTCGAAGTGGCCTAGCAGTTACTCCCTTTCTCTCTTCTATGCATTTCCATTGATATTTCCGAATATTTTACATTCACACTTTGGTCTTTAGAATTGCAGAGCTAAAGCAGAGCCCGGTGTCAATGCCAATGCTATTAATAACTTGTGGAATATTTATCTTTTTTATTTATTTACCGATTCCAATTCAATAGCCGTTCATTTCATTTTATTTATCACACGTTTTTCTTACGAATACTCTCAATGGTTTTGTTACTTTTTACTTTTACGGCTTTTGCTTCTCAGTTCTTTCATAGCTCATTTTCATTTTGAAGCTTGTGCAAAATTATTTTAAGCGCTCTCTCTTTAAATTCCTCATGGAAAAATAAGAATTGTGTTACAGAATAGGTGTTCAAAAATATGTGAGAGTAAAATCTGAAAATTGAAAATTTCATTTTTAAGCAATTTTGAAACGTCTCTAACTTTATTAACTTAACAATTTTGAATGACTCAAAATTTCTTAATTTAACATTTTTGAAGCGTTTCAAAATTTCCTAACTTAACAATATTGAATGAGTCAAAATTTTTGGTTTCAACAATTTTGAATGACTCAAAATTTCTGGTTTTAAGAATTTTGAACGTCTCAAAATTTCTTAATTTTAAACTTTTGAAGCGTTTTAAAATTTCTTAATTTAACAATTTCAAACGTCTCAAAATTTCTTAATTTAACAATTTCAAACGTCTCAAAATTTCCTAATTTAACATTTTTGAAGCGTCTTAAAATTTCTTAATTTAACAATTTCAAACGTCTCCAAATTTCCTAATTTAACAATTTTGAAGCATCTTAAAATTTCTTAATTTAACAATTTGAAACGGCTAAAAATGTATTATAACAATTTTAAACGTCTCCAAATTTCATATTTTAACAATTTTTAACGTCTCCGCATTTCTTTTTTGCCCAATTTTGCGCGTCTCCAAATTTCTAATTTTAAAAATTTGTGAAAAACTATCAAGAGTATTTTGTAGGCACTCTTTGAAAAATGCAGAAAGAAGTGAAATAAGTTTGCTCTGTTTGAAGTACTAGTAAGAAAAAATGAATTTTAAAGCTGCTTTTAATTTTATTATGTTTTTCCCTTCCGTTCTCTGCCTTCATGTTATGCTTGAATTTTTAGAATTCCTACTTTTCTTCGGTTTTGGTCCGACTTAAAATTCTCTCTTGCTTTTATTTTTTTGCCTGCGTCTCGCCCGCCCCGATTTCCTGTTTCCCTCCGGTGTTTCTACTCATCGTCAGTCTTGGCTTGTCTTTCTTCTCTCCTTGCGTTTTTTTCTTCCCTCGTCGTCACTGTTTTGTGTGTGGTTTGGACTTTGGAATGGAATGGATTTGAGAAAGATGTGGGCTTTTTTTAGCTTAGCTTTATTTGTTGGTGGTGTGGTGCATCTGTGTCGTCTTCGTCTTCGTCTTCAATGTCTAAATGTCTATGCCAATTTCACGTCTTTCAACTTTTTGTTTTTGCAGCTTTTTTTGCACAGAGTGGCAGCCGAGTACATGCGTCTGGCTCCTTGTACTCCGTGTGCTTGTGTAAATGAAATGTTGGACAAATTGTCATGTAGTTATACACAAGAGATAATGGAACGGCGGAAAGACGGGAGTTGAACGTTGAACCCTCTGGAGTACACTCGCAAAATAAATCATCTTGATAGCATAATTGGTTTTTATTTTAGTGTATGTGGTTTAATGAGATTTTTAAATGCATATGCGCATATTTAGGCGTCTCAAAATTTCTTCATTTAACAATTTTGAAGCTTCTCAAAATCTCTTAATTTAACAATTTTGAGGCATCTTCAAAGTTCTTAATTTAACAATTTTGGAGTGTCTCAAAAGTTCTTAATTTAACAATTTTGAGGCGTCTTCAAATTTCTTAATTTAATAAGTTTGAAGCGCCTGAAAATTTCTTAATTTAGCAATTTTGAAGCGTCTCAAAATTTCTGAAATTAACACTTTTGAAGCGTCTTCAAATTTCTTAATTTAACAATTTTGAAGCGTATCAAAATTTTTTAATTTAACAATTTTGAAGCGTCTTAAATGTCTTAATTTAGGCTGTCATATAAAATCCAAATGAATTACAAGTACGTCCCCTAATTTCTGTAAATATTTTTCATTCTTTTTTCTTTGCAATTTCATAATCCACATTTGTTTCTGTTTCAGTATATCGGCTGTCTGGATGTGAATACTTCTATGAAAAGTCTGGATTTCGACACAAGGTCTTTAATAGCCAAGTAAGTCATACTTTTTCTATTACGTCTTTTCATTGGCTTTTTCCCAGAAAAATCTTGCTTTGAATTGGACATTAATTAATTTATTTATTTATTTATGATTTTCTTGCAGAGAATGCATCAACCAGGTGTGTGAGGCAGCCGGATTGAAATCTGTGGATAAAAAGCGAAAGGTGTGTTTCATTCTTTTACTTTCAAATTACAAACTCAGGGGGCTATGTACGTGGAGCAGATTTTTCGGTGTTAAAGCACCCCCAGAAATTTCGAAAAACAAAATATTAGACTTTTTATAAATTATTGACTAAAAAAATTGAACCTTTTTAAAAATTATTCCAATTAAAAACAGTTTGACCTTTCGAAAAAGTGGTTATTGGAAAAAATACATCCTTTACAAAAATTACTAATTAGAAAAATGACGCCTTTTGAAAATGTGTTCTAATTAAAAAAATTGGGCCTTTTCAAAATAAGTAATTAGTTCAAAAAATTACACCCTTTCAAAAAGTAGAATCCGAAAAAATAACACTTTCTTTTTAAGTGTAATGGAAAACAAGTACCTTTTCAAAAATTGTTAATAAGAAAATTACACTTTTTCAAAAAAAAAATCTGGCAAAATTATGCTCTTTACAAAAATCACTTTTGAAGACTTTTAAAAATTGTTAATTAAAAAAATTGGACGTTTTCAAAAACTGTTCAAAAAAAATAAAATTTCTCCCATTACAAAAACTATTAGAAGAATGAGACCTTTTCTAAAAGTTAAATTTAAAAAATTATACACTTTTGAAAAAAGCGTTATTTGAAAAAATTACACCTGAAAAAGTGTAATTCGAGGAACATACACCCTTTGCAAAAAGTCTTAATTAAAAAAAATAAGCCTTTTCAAAAAGCGTTAATTCCAAAAATGGTACTCTTTCAAAAACGTGCCAACAGAAAAACTGGTAATTTTCAAAAATTCATTTGAACATTACACAGCATAGCACCCCCAAAACTCACGATCAGTCCCAGGTGCACCCCTTTGCAAATCCATATTGCAAATTGCAAAATAAAATTGCAATGTGAACTGGAAACAATTTAAGTTGAAAAAACGAAGAGAGCTTTTGAGTAGATTGAGACGATGTCTCACTAATCGTTAGTTTCGAGTTTCGAAAAGCCTGAAGCTCTTTTAGCGAGTCGCGTGAAATGAAATTAATTTGCGCATATGACTTGTAGCCTGTAGGTGCTTAGTTTTAATTACGAGTTGTGATGCAATTAAGAGTCAGCTGGAGATTATCGAGGTGGGAGCATATGCTGCCCTTGCCTATACCTGTCCATAAAGATGTCTATGTCTATACTCCCATTGACCGCATTTCTTTGATCCATAGCCAGAGTTGGGAATTTCCTCGAGTTTCTCTTTTTCTCTTGTTTCAACTTTGAACGTCCGAGGAAAAAGAAACTGTTGCAATAGACTGCTGTCAAGATAGAAAGTGTTGCTTTGGCTGGCAATTGGATTTCCTGCTCCAGTTTCACTTTCCCTTCCTCTTTGTCTTCCTCTCGTTTCCAGGGACTTGAAACAACTCATTCAACGCAGTTTGAAAAGTTGAAGCGAAAGCCCTACGCCCGGAAACCGAATAAAATTATGTGGAGCATGTGAAGCCATAGCCATAGCCATAGCCAGAGTCATAGTAAAAGCCAAAGCCAGGCTATGGAAAATGAGGCCGTGTGTGTGGGTAGATATCTCATTTAAATTACAAATGAAATTTCAATTTGGAAATTTGTTGATAGGCACGGGTACACTCTACGAAATACTGTAAACAAACAAAATGACATAGCGAAAAAATTACAATCTCAGCCCGCAGGATATTTGCAGTTGTAGTTGATTGTAATTTATTGTAGGCCTTGGTCTTAAAAAAAACTTGGTCTTATCCAGTCTAGTATTTAAATAAAGCCGTCGTTTTCGTGTTAATTTAAAAAATCGGCTTCGTTTTTGGGTAAATGTTAAAAAACTGGGTCTTTTTGTTTAAAATTAAAAAAAACTGCGTCTTTTTTGTGCGAATATTAAAAAAAAACTGCCTTTTTTGTGTAAATATTAAAAACGGTGCCTTTTCCTTTCGAATTTTAAAAAAATTCGCCGTGTCTGTGCAAATTTAAAAAACAGTGTTGTTTTCCTGCAATAAAAAAACTACGTAATTTTTGTGTAAATTTGAAAAAACTGGGTATTTTTTCTTTAGATTTTTAAAAACTGCGTCGTTTTATATAAATTTAAAAAAATTGGTATTTTTCGTTTACATTTTTTAAAACTGCGCCATTTTTGCGTAAATTTTTAAAAAAATACTGTTTTTTTGTTTAAAAGCAGTGCATCTTTTTTGTGTAAATTTTAAAGCGGCGTTTTTTAAATTTTTTAAAACTGTTTGTAGACGTACGCCTAGTTATGCGTCGGATCACGAGTCTGTTTGTACAAATGCGACTATTTCAAAAGAGCCGCTTTGAACAAAGTTGAAGATTTGAAAAAGACATTTTCGTTTTAGATTATTTTGCCAAAGGGTTCGAAAAATTTACCCTAGTGAATGAAATGACATTTTAAAAAAACTCATTGGTGTACATAAATGCCTTGAGGCATTTTGTTTCTACATTTTGTTCGTGCACTTGTGATATTATTATGAATGCAGGAGCCATTATGTATACACCACATTATTAGCAATTCTTTTTCGTGTCCTTGTACCCAGGCCAGGTGCCTTTTTCTTTCTGTTGGTTGCTCTTGTTCTTGTGCTTGTTGGCCCATTTCAGCTCTCGCTTTCGTTTTTCTTTTCAGTGGAGCGGATGAACGTCAAGTTATTTCTTCCTCAGCTCTTTTTGAGCAGGAAAACTTTGCTGAATATTCTACTTTAAATTGAATTTTTCTAATTGCTTTTCTCTAGGTACACATCGTCAGCTTCGCTGGAGAAGCAAACCATGTTAGGTGCAATTTTCCCTAAATTCAATTTATGTCAACGTCAACGTCTATGTGTATTGCAGAAGGGATGCACTTAACATGGTTTGCATCTTCAACGAAGCTTTCAAGCGTTTGCATGTTCTTGGCTTGACTTTCCAACTTTCCCAAAGTCAATTCCAGTCGGAGTTGAGAGGCAAACCTTTCCACTCTTCCTCCGTTTTTACAAGTTTCATTTTTCCACTGATCTTACAGACAGCACCATGCGTAGGAAGGCTTGAAAATGGGACTTTATACTTGTCTTATTTTGCGATTTCAATGTCTCCTTCAGTGGCGTAACTTGACGTTAGATTTGCAAGAAAAACACTAAATTTAAATTTACACAAAAACGACCCATTTTTTACAGGAAAATCACCTATTTTTTTAAATGTTAAATTAAAAACGACTTTTTTTTAAATTTACAGGAAAATGGCCGGTTTTTTAAAATTTGGGCAAAAACGTTGCAGCTATGTTTTAAACTTGCAGGAAAATGAGCATTTTTTAAATATGTTCAAAAACGACTCCGTTTTTTTTAAATTTACAGAAAAACGGCCTTTTTTTCTAAAAAAAACGCAAAAATCATGTAGTTTTTTCAAACATTTACAGGAAAATGTACAGTTTTTTTAAAATTCGCGCAAAAACGATGTATTTTTTTTAAGTTTACACGAAAATGACCAGTTTTTTTTACTTTGTGCCAAAACGACTCCGTTTTTTAAATTTACAGAAAAACAACCATGTTTTTAAATTTTTTCCCAAAAGCGATGTAATTTTTATTAAAATTTTTCCGGAAAATGCCCCTCTTTTAATTTACGCAAAAACTTGTTGCGAAAACGATGCAGTTTTTTTTTTCAAATTCGCGCTAGAAAAGATTTGTCTTTTTTAAACTTTTAAACACAGGACTCATCAAATTTTTTTCAAACCAACACGAAAAAAACACGAATCCTGCGGGCGCTACTGATATGCTTTTAATTAAGACCAAGTTAGTAGTTATTAAAAGAAGTACTTGCAATTATGAATTGTGAATTGTATTTTAAATTGTGACGAGATTTCGCATAAACTCTTGGCGTTCCTCTACCTACTAATAATTATGTGTTGGATGATGTGATGGAAGTTGAAGTTGGTCTGTGATGATGCATTGGCTCGTAGGAAGGAAAGTTCTATGGAGTTTTGGGGATTGAAGAAGCGATGTTTGGACGTGGGGTTTTTTCTACCTGCATTCATTGGAGGAATGAGCAGACGAGCTTTCACTTTTTCTAGATGCTTTTTCTATGGGAGTTTCTGTTGGGTTATGGACCCCTCTTTGAATTTATTTGGAGCGAAAGAGACTCAGGGATTGAGTCCGCCTTTGGGCTTACACTCGTGCTGTGTGTGCTCTTGCTCAACTTTTCCTCCTTGGAGTGGAAGCGATGCGTGGGCGGTGGGTGGGAAAATTATCGATCGGGAATCTTCTGGCCGGGCTTTCTACCCTTGGTCTGGTCCTGGCCTGGCCTGTCCTGGCTTGGCTTGGCTTGCCCTAATACTAATGCCCGTCTTCGTCCTCGTACTCCAATTTCCTACTTTTCCCATTTCATTTTTTGTCTCTAACTTTCACTTTCCCTTTCCACTTGTTTCTCTTTCTCTCGGTGCCGCATCGAGCGGCTGTCTCTGTCTCTATGGCACGTCTTTACTCTGTCTCTTTCCCTCCTGTGCATGTCCTTGGTCGTCTGCCAATCCAATCCAGTCCAATGGTCCCCGTCACACCGTCCTGCATTTTTTCAACCACACCAGAAGCGTATCTAGGCGTAGGCCTAGAGGCCTGCAAAGCATTTTTAAAAATACAGTGTATGTACGATTTAAGATTTCTATGAAATGAACAAGTTTATTCGGAATTTACAAAACCAGACGAGTTTTTTTACATTTATGCGGAAAAGGTGTGGTTTTTTTTAATATATAAGAAAAAGACGCAGTTTTTTATAAATGTAGAAAAAAGGTGGAGTTTTTTTTTAAAATTTACAAAATTAAGGCGCGGTTTTGTTTAAATTTACGAAAAAAGGCTCAGCTTTTTTTAAATTTAGAAAAAAATGCTCAGGCTTTTTTAACTTTAGAAAAAAGGGCTCGGATTTTTTTAAAATTAGAAAAAAAATGCTCAGGTTTTTTTAAATTTACAAAAAAAAGGCTCAGGTTTTTTTAAATTTACAAAAAAATGCTCAGGTTTTTTTAAATTTACAAAAAAAATGCTCAGGTTTTTTTAAATTTACAAAAAAATGCTCAGGTATTTTTAAATTTACTAAATTAAGACGCAGTTTCGTTTAAATTTCGAAAAAAAGGCTCAGATTTTTCTAAATGTACATACAAGAAAACAGGGCATTTTTAAAAACTGATAGGAAAACAGCGCATGTTTTTATAATTTTATAGTGGATTGGAAGCTGTTTTTTCATGTATTTTACACTGGATGAGGTTAAGTTTTTCCAGGCGTACAAGAAGAAAGTCGTGCGGACGGAACTGTTTGGAAGTTTTAGTAGGAAATATTTGAAGCACTTGCTGTTGCTCTGGTTCTCGTTCGCGTACACATGTGAGTCAGCCACGTCTACGTCCTTGTGCTCGTTGGTATTCTCGGCACATCTTCCATTCACCCTTCCACTTACTTTCATTCATGGATTTTTTTCTCCAGAGTTCGATGCTTCCAACTCGAGCACTTGGTATGGAAATCGCGCTTCCAATTTGGCCTCGACTACGTCGCAGACATCGCGTAGTCTTTTCTCCCTTCCCGTTCTTTCCTTTCTCCCATTCGTCGAGCTGAAATGGAGGAATCCACCAATCCAGGGATGAATGAAGGAGAACGATCCGCCGAATTTTACTATTTTCCATTAGACTTCGGTTTCCGCTTCCACTCGGCTCCTTCCTACATTTCATTCACAACCTTCCTCGCCAACATTTCCTCAAGTCTGCTCCTTTCTATGTACCTACGTATGTAGTGCGAAGGTTAAGTAGAAATCCATGTCAATTTTATCCAAGTTCAAAGCAATCAACGAGACACCAGACACAGGCACAAACTGCATATCGTTTTATGGCGGGCCAAAATCCTAAGCTGAGCATTCTCAACTGTTCTTCCATTCGCGAATCTTGTTTAGGTTTTTTAGGAGCAAAATTAATTCTGTTGTAATTAACTCTTAAGCATCGAATTTGACACATTTTTAAAAATTTTAGGCATCAAATTTTACACATGTTAAAAAATTTTAAACATCAATTTTTTCTTATTTTCGAAACTTTTAAGCATCAAATTTTACATATTTTTAAAAATTTTAAGTATTAGTTTTTTCACATTTTTAAAACTTTTACGCATAAAATTTGTAACATTTTCGAAACTTTTAGGCATCCCATGCTACATATTTTTAAAAATTTTAAGCATCAATTTTTTCTTATTTTCGAAACTTTTAAGCATCAATTTTTTCTTTTTTTCGAAACTTTTAAGCATCAATTTTTTCTTATTTTCGAAACTTTTAAGCATCAATTTTTTCACATTTTCAAAACTTTTAAGCATAAATTTTGTAACATTTTCGAAACTTTTAAGCATCACATGTTACATATTTTTAAAAATTTTAAGCTTTAATTTTTTCACATTTTCAAAACTTTTAAGCTTTAATTTTTTCACATTTTCAAAACTTTTAAGCTTTAATTTTTTCACAGAGAGAAAGACATACTTTCTTAAATAAAAAACCTGACACTGTCCTCCAACGGGGTGATTTTCAAACCTTTTTTTTACTTTCCATTATGCTTCATAAAAAGCAGGGATTCTGATCATTAACAATTGTTTGCAACGCAAAATCTTTTCATTCATAAATTCTTTGCATTCAATACAAACAATTCTTGACTTCGTTCCATTGAAAACTGCACCGTGGAGAGTTCGATTTGCTTTCGTGTTTATTGTATGTAAGGTACTTATTTAGGTAACATAATTAGGTATTTACGTATGTTGCATCATTTACCTGCCCACGTATCTTGAATTTTTATTCCTCGTCCTTGGTCCACATTCGTTATTCTTGTGTGGCGAAGTGAACGGAGCTGTTTGATGAGATTTGATTTGATTGGGAAAGCAGTTCCGTTTCTCAATTTCTAAGTTGCTTCTGAATTCAAAGTGGAATTGGTGGATGAGAGGCGTGGGAGTTGCGTTGTTTTGTTTTGTTTTGTTTTTCTTGTATATTGGAGTAGTGATGTGATGTGTGATGTGAATGTTGACATAGAAAGTGGTTGTGATTAAGTTTGAATGTGAGTCTGGGCAGGTGCAGGTGTTGTTTGATTGGTGGCAATTGAGATTGAGGCGAGTGGAGGTGGAGGAGGGAGACTGTGCAGAGCTCTCGGATTTATTTGCGTGCCCGTGGGTGTAGGAAGTGAAGCCAAGGGAAGTCAAGGGAAGGAGCAGCGGAGGACACGTAATTAGTAATTAAAAAAAAGAGTCCAGCTGTGGAGTATTTGCGTGGAAAGTGACTGAAAGCTTCTCACTTGACTTGGCTTGACTCATTTCATTTTAATTCCGTTTTAAGTCACCGAGCCACGTCAACTGGACAAATGCGCGGATGGAGAATTCAATTGAATTGAATTGAATTGAATTGAATCTTATGGGAAAATGGAATCACTTCAACTTCTGGGCTCAATCGGCTGTGTTAATGGAAAATTTAATTCTATTATCCTTAATGTCCTTCTGCTCCGACGGTCTGGTCTTGTCTTGTGTCTTCTTTCATTTCCTCTCTCACAGCCTTTCATCTTCCTTTTTACAAATGTTCGCATTTAGCTCATAGTCCTTTGTGTCGAAAGGTCAAATTGTGTAGGAAGATGCTTTTACGAGTTTTTATTTAAACCCTTACCCTATCGATACATTTCATGTAGCTTCCGCCTTTTTTTATTTCTTTGAACTGGGTTGCACAAAAAGTAATTTTGTTCCGTACAAAGCAAAGGCGTGAAATGTATTGATTACTGTATGCATTTTTGAAAAAGTTGCAAACCTTTGTAAGTCTACCATTTTGAAACGGTGTCCAGTGTTTTGGTTTGCTGGTGAAAGTTTTAAAAAGACTGGCGTTTTACCTTAATATTAAAAAAACGGCGCCTTTCTGGTGTTAATTAAATAAAACTCCGCCTTTTATTGTAAAATTTAAAAAAAAAACTGCATCTTTTTACATGAATTTTTAAAAAACGGCGCCTTTTTTGTGTAAATATGAAAAAACGGCGCCTTTTTTGTAGAATTTAAAAGAAATTGCATTTTTTACTTTAAATGTTCAAAAGACGGTGCATTTTTTGTGTAAATTTTAAAAAAGCTCCGCCTTTTTGTGTAAATATGAAAAAACGGCGTCTTTTTTGGTCAAATTTAAAAAAAATGCATCTTTTACCTTTAAAATTTTAAAAACGGCGCATTTTTTGTGTAAATTCAAAAAAAAATACGCCTTTTTTGTATAAAGTAAATAAAACTCCGCCTTCTATTTTAAAATTTAAAAAAAACTGCATCTTTTTACTTGAAAGTTTTTTTAAAGAAATGGCGTCTTTTTGTAGAATTTAAAAAAATTGCATGTTTTTACTTTAAATGTTTAAAATACATACATGCATTTTTTGTGTACGTTGCTAAAAAAACCGCGTAAATCTTGTTCGTGGAAATGTTACGGAGGGGCGTGCATTTTCAAAACTCCTTTTTAGGCCTAGTCCTACAAAGCCTACCCCTGCCGACGCTACTGCTAGCATACCACGTGACTAGTGTTTTTTTCAAAGGTTTGAAGGCTGATACGTAGATAATTAAGGTTTGTAAAAAAGTGTAAATGAAATGAAAATAAATGAAATGAATTGTTAATGGACTTGCTCATGGATTGAATTTGTTGTTGTGTTTGAATAGCAGACTGACCGCAGGGTGGTTCGGATTCTAGGACTGCGACCAAGACTGGACCAAGCGGGTTCGGATGTTCACTTGACCATCACCAGTACCTGCCTCAGACTCACGAGTTTAGAAACCGGCACCGTCATCGCCACTCACGACTTGCCCAACATCTCTTTTGCCTCCGGTGGGGATGCGGTAAGTCTCATTTTCTTCATTCTCCGTACTTCTTACCGTTAGTCATATTTCCTGTTTTCCAAACGCCGGGAAACCTCAGGAGTACGTGCCGTTGCCACACAAGTGTGCAAATTACGGGTAGTTCAACCATGCACATGGTTCTGGTCAGTAGCGCTAGCAGGATTTTTTATCTTGTCTTTCCCTGGGAAAAACTTGATGAGTCCAGTGTAAAATTTCAAAAAATAACTGCATCTTATTTATTATTAATTAAAAAAATCGATATTGTTTTTGTAAATTTAAAAAAACTTGGTCGTTTTTGCTTAAATTTGAATAAAATTGAGCCTTTTTCGTGTAAAGTTAAAAAAAAAGCTGCCTCGTTTTTGCTTAAATTTTAAAAAACAACTGAGCCTTTTTCGTGTAAATTAAAAAAAACTGCCTCGTTTTTGCATAAATTTAAAAAAACTGAGCCTTTTTCGTTCAAATTAAAAAAACACTGCGTCGTTTTTGCATAAATTTAAAATAAAATGGGTCTTTATTCTTGTAAATTGAAAAACTGCGGCGTTTTGGCATAAATTGAAAAAATTGATTTTGAAATTTTTCTTGAAAATTTAAAAAACGGCTTCATGTTTGGATAAAATTTTAAAAATCTGTGTCTTGTTTGCGTAAAATTAAAAAAACAGTCTATTTTCCATAAGTTTTTAAAAATGCGTCTTTTTTATCTCTTGAAAATCTTAAAAAAGGGAGCATAATAATAAAATAAAAAAGGCTTTTAGGTCTAAAAAATAATTAAATAATAAATATGTTAAATTCTAAAAAAAATAGTTTTTAGGGGTAAGCCTACGTAGTCTGCGCCTAGTGACGCTACTAGTTGTGATATTGCAGATGGCTGTTAACTGAACTCAAAACCTGTAAAATCTCCAGGGTATCTGCTACTTTTTTATTTTGGGGATGGTATTATTGAGCTGTAATTAAACGTGTTTGTTTTGGGAACCTGTGCTCCTTTGTATTTGTTTGTTATATTTTAGAGATGGGAAGTGATTGTTGAGTGGGAAATGCGGAATGTGTTTGTGACAGGCGGGTGTAGAAAATAGTGAATGCATTGTCCTAATTCTACTTACCCTTGGTCCGTGCCTTCATCGCTTCCATTCCATTGATTTTGGCTTGCCCTGACTTTGACTTGGTTGTGGATTCTGGATTTGCATGCGGTCGACCTGACAGATGCAATTATTAGTCCCTTCTTATCTTCGTACCGGGAATCAGAATCAAAAATAAAATGCTATTCAAAACCAACATCAGAATCGTCCCACGCACAACCGTTCATCTGTACCTGTGTGTGTATGTGTGTGTGTGTGGGTACATATGCGCTAGTGATAATAATTAATTAATTTCGACTTTGGAATTAAGCCTGGCATTTGATTTCCAACTTCACTCAACTTTCAACTAAAACCATTTTGTAAACCACACCCACGTTCCATTTCCATTCCAAACTCCGTGGCCACCTGTCATCTTCCAAAAATTTTCCCTTCAATTCAGCCCAGCACGAGTTTATTTCCAGTTTTCTTCCAGTTCCAGCTACAGGGGCGTACCTCGGCCTGGGGTGAGTGCCTGGCTCATGATTTTTTTGACCCCCAGAAATTTTGGAAAAATTAGACCGTTTCAAGAATTGTTAGTTGGTTAGTAATAATGACTTGTTTTTTTAAGAGCGTTAATTGGAAAAATTGCAACTTTTCAAAAAGTTGTTATTGGAAAAATTACACCCTTTACAAAAATTATTAATTTGAAAAATAAGACCTTTTCAAAGAGTGTAATTTCAAAAAATTACACTATTTCAAAAATTGGAATTTGACAAATTTACCCCATTTGAAAAATTGTTAATTAAAAAACTTACAATTAGGATATTATAATTATTACAAATTAGGAAAAAAGAGACCTTTTCAAAATTACCTAGTAATTGAAAAAATTGACCCTATCAAAAATTTTCTAAATAAAAAATGGGACATTTTGAAAAAGTGATTATAGGAAAAACCCTTTACAAAAATGAGACCTTTTAAAAAAGTAAAATTCAAAATACTTCCCCCCTGTCAAAAAGTGTAATTTGAAAAAATTATCTTCCAAAATTCCTTGTTAATTAGAAAACTTACGCCGTATACAAAAATTATAAATTTGAAAAATATGGACATTTTCAAAAAGTTAAATACGAAAACGAAACTTTTTGAAAAATATGCTACTTAAAAAATTCCACTTAAAAATAATCTTTTTGTAAAAATTCCGTGTAAAAAATCATTACATGCGCAAAATTCAGTCTCCGAAATTCAGTCCCAGGTACGCCCCTGGTCGTTAGCCTTGACGCTTTATTTCCCAGACAGTCTCCTTCCCTTGCTCTGGCTCTGAATGTCCTTGTTTCTCACTTTTCACTCATCGTCGTTCTGTATTTTGCCGAGAAAAGTGGAAACTAAAACCAATCAACGGGTTTCATCAGGTCGGCTCCTTTCTCTCTCTCTCTCTCTACTCGGAAATCCTTAGCAGTTGTGGGTTGTGGCTATAAGCGAAATTGTTTCCTCAAATCCTTTGAAAATAGTTTTTATTTTTGGAATATTTTGTTGTTTTGTTAGTTTGGCAGTTTGAGGGAATTACAGACAGAGAAGAACGTGATGTGAAATATTTATTTTGGTAATTGCAACCGTTTCGTTTTCTTCTATAAAAGACCACATAAAGAGTTCCTATAAGTTGAAATAACATGATGCCTTATGGGAAGCATGTAAATGCCAGGGAAAATATTAATTATTGTTTGTTTCCCTATTTTTCTACGTGAGTATCAACTGGCCTCTGGATCATGGAGAAGTAAATTATGTTGTTATTTTTGTATTTCGATGAAGGTCAAATTGGAATTGAAATGGAATTGTTGTTTCTCTTCGTATTTCGCCGTGTGTTTGCTTTCTCTTTTTCTTGACTCACATTCGCATACAGTGTTTGTGTTTGTGACGCAAACTGACAGAAAAGCGCTACCGTATTTCTCCGAATGCTTCTCTCGCATGAGTGTCGGGTCAAAAATGGAGTGTTTAAAAAATTCGTACGAAAGAGACGCAGTTTTTTTTAATTTACACGAAGCGACGTTTTTTTTTCAATTTACGCGAAAATGCCCAGCTTTTATTATAATTTACACTAAAAGGCCCTGTTATTTTTAATTTACAAAAAAGTGTCGAATTTTTTTTATTTACACGAAAATGACGCATTTTTATTTTAATTGTCACAAAAATGACGCAGTTGTATTTTAATTTAATCGGAAATGACGCATTTTTTTAATTTACACGAAAACAGCCAGTTTTATTTTAAATGGACTCGGAAAAGACTCAATCTTTTATATTTGATACTAAATAAAATATAGTTTTTAAAACTTGCACACTGAACTCATCAAGTTTTTTCCAGGTGTACACGAAAAAAAAATCCTACGGGCGCTACTAATACTGACGATGACGATGAGATGTGGTGCTGGAATTTCTTTTTGTAGTTTGAGATTTGTTTTGAAATAGCGAAAATGAAATGATGAAAATCGAATGCGGCTTTGGGGGATTTGGTATCCAATTAGAGATGCAGATAGAGATGATTGTTTTGGAATGGGATTTTTGTGTTGGTTGTGAAGGTGGGATGACATGTGATTGGATAAAGTTATTTTATTTGCGTATTTGTCAAGTGCCCACGTGGGTCTATTGGTTTCCATGGTTTGGATTTGAATATAATTTGCTAAGAGCGAGAATAGTCGCCGGGACTCGCGTTCATCTTTGCTGGATGACTGGATGTGATTTTAATTACGTATTATTGCATTGTCGGGTTCTTTTCGTGTACTCTGAATCCTTGGTTGACGTCAGCAGCTCTGCTGTTTTTCCAGGCACTTTCTCCGAAATAATTTCGGAATTTTTCTATTTGGGTGAAGGATGCATTTGTGGACGATAAAGTCCCGTTTCTTCCATCTGCTTTTTTTTGCAATGTTCCGTTTGGCACATTTTTCATTAGTTTTCAAATGTAATTGTTTTCCGTCCATTTGAGCAGTTCGAGGCTCTTCGGGGAAACTTGCAGGTTGAAGTTGTTCTGGGAAATAATTATATGTATGTAATTATGTGAGCAGGTAGTGGCGGCTAGAATCTTGCCGTTTCAAAATATTTTTATTAATTCATGAGCAACATTTTGAAATGCCTAGGAACGTGACTACAATGCGAGTATACACTCTCCCAAATAGATACGTTTCAAAGCATTGGTTCTCTTTACCATTTCTCTTCAAAACATCATTTTCGCGCAAAATTCCTTGTGTACATAATCTTGAGTTTCATCAAAGCAACTTTCGCTTGATGAACAACGTTAAGATCATGTATAAAAAATGTCCTTTGGAAAAATGTTTATGAAAGCTCAAATAATGACTTTTTCAAGATTTGTTTTGTTAAAAATGAATTTTTCAGAAGTCGCATTTTGCTGAATAAGTTTTTTCTGGAGTCGTTTTTGTACATTTTGATTTTTTCAAAAGTCGAGTTTTGATAACATTGACTTTTCAAACGTATTTTGTGCTGAATGTATGACTTTTTGAAAAGTCGTTTTTTAAATGTGTACCTGTTTCAAAAGTGGCGTTTTGCTGAATAAATTTTTGAAAAGTCGTTGTTTAAAAATATGACCTTTTCAAAAGTCGTTTTTGTTAAAAGTGACTTTTTCAAAAGTCGTTTTTCACTGAACATGCCTTTTGAAAAGTCGTGATTTTAGGAATATCTCTTTTTAAAAAGTGGCGCTTGGCTGAATATATTTTCGAAAAATCATAGTTTAAAAATATTCCCTTTTCAAAAGTCGTTTTTGTGAAAAGTGACTTTTTCAAAAGTCGCTTTTTACTGAATATCATTTTTGAAAAGTCGTTTTTTAAAAATATACCTTTTTCAAAAGTGGTGTTTTGCTGAATACATTTTTGAAAAGTTGTTTAGAAATGTGACCTTTTGAAAAGTCGTTTTTGTGAAAAGTGACTTTTGGAAAGTTGCTTTGGCAGAGGCATGACTTGTTTGGAGTTGAGATGACTTGTTAAGAAATGCGAGAAGTGAAAAGCAAATGTACTGATTATTTGTTTGTTTTTTTTTCTCAGACGATGCTGGACTTTGTTGCGTACGTGGCGAAGGATGCAGTGGTGGGACGTGCTTGTTTTGTACTCGAGTGTGGAAGTGGACGAGCTCAAGATGTTATTACGACTGTTGGCCAAGCCTTCGAACTGCGTTTCAAAGAATATCTTCAGAAACGACCCGCACCTCCCCTTCGGTAATTTTCCCTTCTTTTTCTTTCCATGGTCGTGGTTATGTATTTTATTTTATTTTTGTATTTTTTTATTTTAGTTTATCACTTGTTATTTTGAAAGTTTAGCTCGGGGACTACTACGTGCATAAAGTCGTGTTACGTGTTACTAATGATGTCCTTAAAGAGATTTTTGTTGTTTTGGTTTGTGTGTCGTGTAGAGTTCAGAATGAAGATCCGGACCGGGAATACTACAATGATTTGCCGGGGAAACTGCCGCCCGAGTCATCAGGGACGGCTGTAGGTGGGACTGCCAGTTGGTCTTTGGGAAGAAGCGCACTTTCAGCTCCTTCTCAAGACAGCAAAAATGGAAAGGCCGGAGGAACTGGACGAGCACGGACGACACCCACATTAACTCTCCCAACTGCTTCGCTCCCAAACGATAACAAAGGTAGTCTTCATTTTTATCACGCTCCAGCTTTAACTCTCAGCTTTTGTCTTTGAATGCGCTGAATTTTCAACGTTTGGCTTTTTAAAAACATCCAAAATCTTGTGATTTCAAATTTTTTCACACTCCAAGATCTTGTAATTTTAAAAAATTTAGCGCTCCAAAATTTTGTAATTTGAAACATTTTACGCTCCAAATCTTTGTAGTTTCAAATAATTTAGCACTTGAAAATTTTGCAATTTTAAATAATGTAGTACTCCAAGATCTTGTAATTTGAAAAAAATTATCTCTACAAAATCTTGTAATTTGAAAAATTTTGCGCTCCAAAACTTTATAATTTCAAAAAATTTAGCACTTGAAAATTTTATAATTTTAAAAAATGTAGTACTTCAAAATTTTGTAATTTGAAAACATTTATCTCTCCAAAATCTTGTAATTTTATAAAATTTTACGCTCCAAAACTTTGTAATTTGAAATAATTTAGCACTTGAAAATTTTACAATTTTAAAAAATGTAGTACTGCAAAATTTTGTAACTTGAAAAAATTTAGCGCTCCAACATCTTGTAGTTTGAAAAAATTTACTCTCTAAAATCTCGTAATTTTATAAAATTTAGCGCTCCAAAATTTTGTAATTTCAAAAATACAATCTTATAATGTTCTAATTTCAAAACCAATGTTTTATTTGTTTTGACGGTTATATGTACAATTTTTATTTTGGTTGATGGCGCAGATGGGATAAGCGTGAATTTGATCGATTTCGAAGCTCCGACTCCCCCTGCCTTCGGTCCGTCAGCACAAGACAGAAATCTGGAAGCTCTTCTCCTGAGCGGTGGCGGTTTAGTCCCCACGTCTCCCACCCGAACCACTCAATCCTCCTCCGCTCCTCACGGACTCACCAACAACGGGTTGGCCTCACCTGGTCACCTTCAAAAGGATCCCTTCAATATGCGTGAGTTAGCAATAAAATTAACAACAAAATTAAATTAAACCACGTTAACCGTTGAAAACATTGATTTGTTTAAAATTAAATTAGTTTCTCGAGTAATTCCACGTGCGATCCTTGCCATTCACTTGCCTTCACTCGCACTTTCTTCCTTCAATCGTCAATGCTGTTTGTGAACATTTCGGA
Source organism: Ptenothrix huangshanensis (assembly GCA_036851915.1). Classification (NCBI taxonomy): domain Eukaryota; kingdom Metazoa; phylum Arthropoda; class Collembola; order Symphypleona; family Dicyrtomidae; genus Ptenothrix; species Ptenothrix huangshanensis. Next base: position 18,626 of record JAAXYX010001038.1, read on the forward strand.
AACTTTTGTGGGGCCAATGTACGAAAAGTAAATAAATGTGACAGAGCGGTATTTTTCGGAGCTTTAACTTTCCACATGTACCTGCCTTCAGTGCACAGTTTGTACTTTCCGGAACTGGCTAGAACTTCAAAAGAAATTGATTCGACTTGTTTCTTTTAAATCCTTTCTTCCAAATCCTCAATGCTAGCGAAGAAAGAAAGGAAATTGATGGAATTGGAAACTCGAGTCTGTGCCCCTTTTCTCTCGCTCATTCCTTCGTTTTCTCCTTTTTCATTATCCAGTAGCGTAACTAAGCGTAGGCCTGCAAATGATTTTTTTTAAAATACACGCTCTTATTTAAAATTTGCAAAGAGCAACGCAGTTTTTCTAAAAGTTCACACGAAAGAGGCGCGGTTTTTTTTTTTTACGAAAATTGTGCAGTTTTTTTAAAATTTGCTCGAAACAGGCGCAGTTTTTATTAATTTACGAAAAAATTGCGCATTTTTTTTTGATTCACGAGAAATCAATGTAGTTTAAAAAAAGTTGAGAAAATGGCCTTTTTTTATAAAATTTATAAGAAAAAGACGGAATTTTCTTGAAATTGGCACGGAAAAGACTCAATGTCTTTTATATACTTTGTGGTTTTGGTTGTTGTTGTTGGTCGGAAGGAAATTAGAAGGGAGTTTGAAGGTACATGAGAAAGTAGAGGATTGTTACAGTGCCCGGACCAGAACTGGTGAGAAATAATTACATAAAGAGAAGTGAGAAGCTGAAGCCTTACGTAATTTTAGTGCTAAGGAAAATGTATTGCGAGAGAAAAGGGAAATGGGAAATGATGTGAGTGATTCCGTGGTTAGGAAGACGAACGGAGCTCCAGCTGGTTCTGGTTCTGGTTCTGGTTCTGGTTCTGGTCCTGGTCATGATTCTGGTTATGGATTAGTTTTCCGAGTTTCAGTGAAAAGGAAAGCAAAGGGAAAGTTCTCCTTGCGAAAAGTCAGTGTGCAAATCCAAATTGTGGATGTGAATGCGAACTGTGCTTTGCGTAGGCGTTTTTCCTCGTTCCTTTCTCCGTCGGATTTTCCCTCCAATGTCGTCTTCACTCTCTTGGCTCTCTTCCCGCAGATGAAAGAGCAGTAGCGTAACTAGGCGTAGGCCAGAAAGAATTTTTTTTTAAATACATATTCTCATTTTTAAAATTGACATAAAAAACGAATGTTTTTAAAATTTGCACGAAAAGAGACGCAGTTTTTTTAATTTACAAGAAAACGCCGCAGTTTTTTTAATATACAAGAAAAGGACGCAGTCTTTTTTATATTTACTCGAAAAGGACGCTGTTTTTTTTATATTTACACGAAAAGGACGCTGTTTTTTTTTTAAATTACATAAAAACGGCTCATTTTTTTTTAAATTACATAAAAACGGCTCATTTTTTTTTTAAATTACATAAAAACGGCTCATTTTTTTTAAATTACATAAAAACGAAGCTGTTTTTTTAAAATGTTACAAGAAAACGACACATTCTTTTTTAAATTTACACGAAACGACACGAGTTTTTGAAAATGTTATATTGGTTAAGCTCAACCTACAGAAAAAAATTGTAGGGACGCCACTGTGAAATAAGTGATAAAAAGAGACGAAGGGCCAGACAGCTGAGGGCAGATGAAGACGAAGACGAAAGGGAAAATGAAAAGGAAGAAGTGGCCGGATGTGGGATGTATGTTGTTGAGAGGCTGGTGGACTATTATCTTATTACTACCTCATCTCATCTCCCTTCCTTCTTCTCTCAGCTTTAATTGGTTTCGACGTGTGCTCGGTCCCGGTGTCTCTCGGAAAGTAGCAAATTCTGAAAATACGAAAAACAAAAATACATTTGTGGATTGTAGAGGAACACCCACGTCTCCAGTTTCTTTATCACGTTCGCTTCTTCCACCAAATCTCTTTCCTTCCATTCCATTTCAAAAATCCCTTTAGATTTTGGAAGCACCTTCACCGTCCAAAATCTAATCCACTCGTTGTCTTGTACCACCTGCCTCTATTTTTAATTTCCGAGTATCGCACGTTCCATTTGTGTGGGTGAGGTAAAGGATTCCGGCTTGGCTTCCACCGGAATTCTTTTTTATTGGGAAACACTAATGGAGACTGAGGTGCTATGTTCTGGATTCGTTCAGAAATACCGTTGATCAGGTAAAGTCTCCGTACGTGGGTCTAAAGATAGCTCAAGTTCCACTTTCTCAATATATGGACTTTTACTTCGCTCCAGCTTGCAAAAGCTACTAACAAAAGCTCCTTGTGGTTTTTACAAGGAGTTAGTAGGACATGTTGTAGGATTCGGACAGGGTTGAATTATAAATTCGATTGTGGGCAGTGCTGGATGTCTTTTGCAATCTTTTGTGAAAGCGGAATGGACTGTGTACTTTCGTTAGATGTTCTGTAGTCGTAGTCTCCATTGGATTTTGTCGAGGGTCGGAGATGTGTGCCGTTTTATCTTCTCCTTCGGGACGGTGGAAGGGTCATTACTCCATTTCTCATTTCGTGTTATCTCCAAGTCACTACATAATGTTTTGCTTATTTTTAGCAGAGGCATACCTGGACTAGGCACTTGGGCTCTGCAAAAGAAACCCGGAATTTTGAACAAATTAGACCTTTTCAAAAATTGTGAATTCGAAAAATAGACCTTTTCAAATGTGTCAATTAGAACAAATAGAATTTTTAAAAAAGCGTAAATTGAAAAAATAGACGTTTTTACAAAGCATTAATTGGAAAAAGTAGACCTTTTCGAAAAAGTGTTTATTGGAAAAAATAGAATTTTTAAAAAAAGTGTTTATTGGAAAAATTAGACTTTTTTGAAAAGTGTTTATTGGAAAAATTAGACTTTTTTAAACTGTGTTTATTGGAAACATTTCACTTTTTTTAAAAAAGCGTCTATTAGAAAAATTAAACTTTTTAAAAAGTGTTAAATGAAAAAATTAGACTTTTTTAAAAAGCGTTAATTGGAAAAACTGATACCCATGGAAAAAGTCCTAATTGAAAAATGTTCTATGTGAAACAATTTATTTTATCGAAATCTTGTCGCTTTCAAAAACTTCTACTTACGATCAGAAAATTTAAACCTTTTCTAAAATTACTACATAAAAATTAGATTTGAAAAGGCGTTAATTTGTATACATCTTTTTAACATTACGAAATCACAGCACCGCCCGAAATTCAGTTGTAGTTACGCCCCTGATTTTTAACAGTGGAGTAATTTCCATGGAAAAAATTGCTGGAGACGGACGGATGAGGATTATTAGTAGACGGGCATTCATTCGTTTTGACTAATTAGGTATTTTAGTTTTTGGTGTGGGGATAAATGTTGGATTTCCGTCAATTTTTTGGAAGAGGTGCTTTGTTACTGAGTAATTATATTAGTAATTAAATGGCGATGGGAAGAGGATTGTGCAATGTGGAATACGCGGGAGGGCAGTGACGCTGTTGCGGTTTTGCTTGTCCGGTCGGCTGTCGGTCCATGAACAAAACAACGGACTGACGTCATGAAATGTTTTGCAATGTTTGCATTTGGTTTCCTTTGGTTTTCTCTAACTGTGGATTCTTGTGCTGTTTTGCAGAACCGTTTGGAAGTTCATTGCCAGTGGTTTCCAGGCCAGTCTCGCCCAAGGAACAGAAAGCCCAACTGGAAGCGGAAATATGGTATCATGGAATTATTAGCAGAGGGGAAGCCGAGGCTTTGGTTCGAAATGTAAGCTTAATTTATTTTATACAATACAAATTTTGATATGTTTATTTATTTTTGGTTCATGATTGATTCGTATGGAGTTTTGAATTAGAAACGAATTTCCTCTTGCTTGAATAGGACGGAGATTTTCTGGTTCGAGAATCGCAAGCCAGTCCTGGCCAGTATGTTTTAACGGGTCTTCAGAATGGATCTGCGAAGCATTTACTTTTGGTCGATCCTGAAGGAGTGGTACGTGGATTCTCTTAAATAATAAATAAATTAATAAATCCTAAAAATCTAAAAGGGCTAAAAATGTAAAACCGTGCAAAATTTCTAATTTTACACGTTAACCTCTTTGCTAAGGCAATATAAGAAATTTTTACAAAAAAAGGTGCAGTTTTTTTGGAATTTATATAAAAACAGATGCAGTTTTTTGGAATTTATATAAAAACAGACGCATTTTTTTTTGGAATTTACATAAAAACAGATACAGTTGTTTGAAATTTACTCAAAAACGGCTGCAGTTTTTTTTAATTCACATTAGATAAGGTCCATTTTTGTTTTAGCAGCAAAAAATTCAGCACAATAAATTCTGCCGACGTTCCTATTTTTACGTGTTTTAAAATATCTTAGTAATTACACTTTCTATGAAAATAAAAGCTTGAAACTAAAAACCTTTGCTTGGTTTTGGGATTTCAATTTCAGGTGCGGACGAAAGATAACGAGTTCGATAGCGTGATTCATTTGATCCGATACCACAGTGATAATAGTTTACCTATAATCTCGGCTGAAAGTATGGTTCTCCTTCGTCATCCTGTCCCGCGACCAACAAAAGTCATATCGTCACCATCCTAATTCACCAAGGAAATGCTAATTGCAATTACCTACAACTGCTACAACTAAACTACTCTACACCCCAGCCCCAGCCTACCCCACAAGTCCAAGTCCAAGTCCAAGCCGAAACCCAAACCTAAACCCAGCAACCTTCAAGTACAGAAAAAAATATTATTATTATCTAATCTCTATATTATTCCTACACCTGGATTCTGATAGAGTAATAAATATTTACTGTAAACTTAGTCCTATAATTATATTTATTACATACATACGAATAACTACACAAATTCACAAAAATGAACATGAACAAAAACAACTGGAAAAAGAAGAAACTTGAAATGAAAACTGAGAACAATTTTAAGATAATTATTGACTCGTCGTTGTCATCAAATAACAGAAGAAAGGAAAATAAAACAAAACAAAACAAAACAAATGAAAACGTGAAAATGTGAGCAACCAGACCAGGAAATCAATCAAGAGAAAAAACGAGTTGACTTGAACAACTTCAAGAAAGCCATTACATACTTTTTTCTATTCAATTTCCAAATATAAATTAAACATAATAGTGTATAAATATTATATAATTATAATTATTGCTAATTATATAATTATGATTATGATTATCACTAGAATTATTATTAATAATAATTATGTAATTATTATCAGTTGATCATGTAAAACTGACAGAGTATGTAATTATCATCGTGTGTAGTGTGTCAAAACTAGGATTTATTATTATTATTATTATTATCGCCTATGCCTACGTACATAGGTACCTACCTATTTATAGTTTCTACGGTCTTTAGTGCTGCCCAGATTTTTTAAATATTCTTTAAATAGTCTTTAATTATTAAGATATTGTTAATCAATAATTTTAATTATTCAGTAATTAACGTATTTTAAATACTGTCCATATGGAGACGTGTAATTAATCACAATCACAAAGCTTACGACTAAAAAGAATGATGATTAATGACAAGATTGAAGACGACTTTAATTACATAATTCAGTTGGCCATAATTACCACACCATTACCAGGATTAGGATTAGGATTTAGAATTGCATTGCATTTCATTGCATTGCATTGCATTGCAATCCCTCAATCATTAATTATTCCTGTAATTGCGTGGGTAATTCAATTATTTCTTAAGTCATTCTCGTTCCCCTTCAGTCTGCAGGTACAATAAGAAAAAATAATGAAAGAAAATGGAAATGTAACAAGAACAAGTAATTATCATCAACTAAATACCTAGTAAGAAAAACTACTGACTAATTAATGTAATGGTTAGGAAACACATGATTAGTTAAGTAGAATATGAATCACTTATATTTATACGTCTATAGAGTCTAATTAATGAATACAATACACTGACTACACGATTATTATTATTATTATCCTGCGTAACTATTAATTACGTGTATTTAGGTTAGGAGCAACGAGCACAGCACTGACTATTCAATAATTCTATTACTGTCACATACTAACATAAGAATGGAATTAATTAATTCATTAATTATATTTAACAAAGTAACTAAACCTACAATTTCAAATAAACGACACTTACAATTTATTATTACTATACAAACCACATTATTTACACCTCAATATAATTACTTAATTACATGCTACATAATTACATAGGAACACCTTGAGACGAATGCCCACATCAAAATAATTTATAAGCGTAGATACATACATTGGTAGTGTTTAATACCCTACAGGAGCATACCTGGGGTGGGTGCTTGGGTGCTTGAAGCATCCCCTGAAATTTTGGAAAAAAATTGTCTTTTTCGAAAAGTGTTAATTGGAAAAAGTTCGCTATTTTAAAAGGTGTAAAATAGACTTTGGCCTTTTCAAAAAGTTGAAATTAGAAAAAATGCATCTTTTCAAAAAGTGATTATTTAAAAAATCGGACTTTTTCAAAACGTGGAAATTAGAAACAATTGACCTTTTCAAAAGGTGTTAATTAGAAAAATTTGACATTTTCAAAAATTGTCATTTAATAAAATGCGACCTTTTCACAAAAAGTGTCTCATTCAGAAAAATGCGTCCTTTTTGAAAAGTTTTATTCATAAAAATGCGACCTTTTCAAAAACCGTTATTCAGTAAAATTCTCTTTTCAAAAAGTGTCACATAGTTGGAAAAATTATACTTTTTAAAAAAAATGCTACCTGAAAAGATATGCTAGAAAAAGTGTTAATTCTCAAAAATTCGTTCAAACATAACACAGCAGCCCCGAAATTCAGTCCCAGCCCCAGGTACGCCCCTAATCTCCTAAGAATAATTTCATAATTGACACGTAGCGATTCAAACTACATACAAGAACTAGTAGCAATATCTAGGAATTTGTCACAAGGAATGTTCACACCTTTATAAATAACTCATGACATAACAGTCAACTAACCATCTGGCACCTTGTCTTGCACTAATTACTAATCAAATAAAATACAATCATCATAATTTATTAAAACTCGAGAGGACGGCTATGGCAGTTTATGTCGTTGGTTTAATAGTAAAAAGTAATTAAGTGACCTGAGAGTGTTCCTGAATCGTCTGAAGCTGTTTTCATAGTTGGGATAATTACCTAATAAGTTAAACTATTTACACCACCAGTGATCAACATTGTGTAGTGATTGAAACCATAACTACATAATTATTTACTCGCTATAAATTAAAATAATCATTACTAAATAATTAATCAAGCAATCACACAATCACTTCCTAACCTTAACCACTGAATTGAGAACCATCCATTAACTTTCCATCTACATAATTAATACTTTGCAATTATTCTAAAGAAATAATAAATTATTAATAATCTAATAATTAAAAATTACACAGTGAGAGAAAGAGCAACTAATTATCACTTTACATTATTATAACATGGAGGCTGACATTAGATAAATATTCTAATAATTAATTAGAATTCTCATCGTCATCGTCATCGTCTTACAAAATTGTGTAAGTAGCCAATGTCATTTTTTGTATTTTATCCCTACCATCGTAATATTCTCTTGTAATTACTCAATTCTCACCTCAAATCGCCGAATGTTTCCCGTTTGTATTTGTAGTTATTTGTACTTTGTGCAAGACTTACTCATTATTGGTAATTATAATGTAAGTAATTATTGTATTAAATTAAAATGCAATGAAAGTTGAAAGGTGGGTATAACAAAAATTGAAAAAATTGCAAAAGTACCTAAATTAGGATTTCCTTATTCATGGTCATGGTAGAAGTGAGCTTTGTATTTACATTTATAACCAACAAAAAAGTGGGAATTGTTTCGTGTTAAACAGTTTTTCCCTAAAGAACTTAAAAATTTCCTTAGGTATGTAATTAAAAGGAAAATAGTGATTGTTGACTGCAAGGGATGAAATTGCTATTTTTCTTACCAATTCAAATTGGTCTCTCAGTCTCTCAAATGTGAAAATGTGAAACTCTGTAATTATTAATTATGCACGATACAATCTTGCATGACCTCTACAAGGTCAGGTCATTATCGTTTTCGATTGGTTGAATCCATTTATGCTCAAAATATGTAGGAAGGGTCTGTGGTCGCGGTGGAATTCAAGTCTAATTCTTGAAATTGATTAATTGAATTTAGTTCATCATATTCAAGGTTATCTTCATAATTAAATTAAATCAATAAGTTCTTAATGAGAAAGCAAAGTTGATGGATACTTCCTAAACGGTTTATTTAATTTTAGTTTTTAGATCAGTAGCGTCGGCAGGAGTAGGCCTTGGTCTAAAGAGGAATTTTTAAATTCTTTTTTGGTAGAATGCAGCTTCGAGAGGTTAAGTTTTTTGAGATTTACACAAAAGCACATGTCCTTTTTTCAAATTTACACAAAATCAGATGCCGTTTTTTGAAATTTGTACAAAAGCAGATGCATTTTTTTGAAATTTGCTTTAAAACAGATGCGGTTTTTTTATATTTACACAAAAACAGATACATTTTTTGTAATTTACACAAAATCAGATGCAGTTTTTTTAAATTTACACAAAATCAGATGCAGTTTTTTTAAATTTACACAAAATCAGATGCAGTTTTTTTAAATTTAC
>JAAXYX010001039.1:0-27217 GCA_036851915.1 Ptenothrix huangshanensis
GGAAATTATTTTATTCTAATGGTAAAGTTTGTGAGCTCATTTATCTTCTCTGTGCAATTAAGTGCAACCATAACAACTTGAGACGTTATAACGCCTAGAACGTTGGTTCCTTCACTATTCTGCCTCTTTTGGCATTATAACGCCTAGCTTTATAACGCGTAGAAATAATAATGAATACCGCTAATGTTTTGAACGAATAAAATTCTATTCCTACCTGTTCGTATGTAAGTACACTAAACACTGGCTTTCATCGAAAAGAATGAGCAAGTTTAAATACAGCAAGTTTCTGTGGATTCGTCCACAGTACAAGTTCAATATTCTTTTAATTTTTAAATCATTCCTGATAATATACCGTCGTTGCAGTGACGATGCAATTTTGAATTTTTGCAGAACTGTTAGAATTGCTGTGGGATTTTTCAAAAAAAGTTACACAGCTATAGTGATCTTTACGTATGTACCTATTTGCAAGTAACATGAGCTTTCAGCGACTGGGGTATACCCTTACTATACTATGTATGTACTCCTAATGATGAAAGCACAAACTTGTACCATCTTTGAAAGTTGAAATTTACTATTATTGCTTAAAGTGAGTGAATTTATCGAAACCGAAAGTTTCGAACAGGTTTCATCAAATGATTTTCTGCAGTTTAAGTAAAGGTTTACATTTTTTTTAATAAAGCTGGAAGGATTAGTATGTGGCATGAAGCTAGGTCGAAGAACTCTATGTTGCATGGCATCTATGTAAAAAGTCTTTTAGTGTGTTTAAAATTAAAAAATCGCATAGATGGTTAGAGAAAGACAACTTTATTCAAAATAAACTTGACACTTGGTCTTTATAAATATTTGTTAAATTGTAGTGAACTTTGAACACTCCCTTAAAACAAGCCCTTAAATTCCCAAGATGCTAGTTGACTTTCCAAATCAAGCATTGTGGATGTCAGATTATCTTTTTCAGATGTTGCTCGGGTATGAGGTTTTATAATTATATGTAAGTATGCTTAAAAGTTTTTGATCTTTATAAAACGTTGATGGTTTGGTAACTTTTGATACCTGTTTCTGTTGTTGTTGTTGTTGTTGTTGTTATTGCCTTGTCATCTCCCTCCCATTGTTACCTGTTGGGTAGGAGGTGTGTATAGGTGCAATGAGTAACTTGAGATGGCAAAGATATGGGAAAAATCCTTACTATTGCTCAAAGCTTTATACTCTTACTCACACTTGTAATTCTACTAATGCATTGTTTTCCTCAACTAGCAATCATGGTGTGGTATACTGAACTTTGCAACAGTGACACATCGACTTCATAATAGGTATGTACTTAAAGCCTGGGCAGATAAGGTGACCTGAAGAAATTTTAGAAGATATTTCACAATAATAGTGTAGCGAACGATAAAAGTGTTTTTAAGAAGACAAACAAGCACATAAGTCAACCATGTTAGTTTTTTTCATCCCCTGAATATAAATAAGATGGTGATAGGAGTATGTAAGTATGCTTCCGTTCTTTTCTAGTGCTCAAAGTGAGTCCACTATGTTGTTTACAAAACAACTGTTTATTCCCGTCATGTGTTCCACTACATATTGAAATTAAGTGCTTTAATGCACAGACTTCCATTTCTTGATTACTAGTCATGGCCTCTTTGCAATCTTTAAAATGCAGTAAATTGATGGTTAGGTATTTATTGAGTATATCCTTAGATTTAAATTACGAGCTTTAGCTTGCAAGGTTTTTGCATATGTGTACGTATAAACAGGTATATCTAATTATAATTATAGTATACCACTAGCAAGTTGTACGTTGTAAACATTTAATTAGACTTCAACATGATTTATTCAGAAAACAGGTTTTCAAACTCGTCATTTATGCACTACTGATACAAACAATAATACCATGCATTGAATATTTATGTTCTGCACAAGGTCAAAGAAAAATATTTATGTTGTTTTTAAAGCTTTTTGTACAAAACAAACTTGAAAGTAAAAAAGAAGAATAGCGGGAAACCCGATTAATGATATGTAGTTGCATGGTAGATTGATAGAATTCATGTTTGGTAAACTTTTCCAAAGGTACTTCTCCATTGCAGATTTGATCAAAATGCAATTCTACACACCTACCTTAGTATCTCCCATTCATCGGGTTTACCCCTAGTGTTTTCTCTAATGGATGAAAAAAAGTTGCATAACTTGTTTTTCACCATTCATGATTATTGATGAGCTGGATTGGATGTGTTAGTTCGTACAATTGTTATGATTATAATTAGTATCAGAACGTCTATTGAACACAAGCAAGCGGTTAGCATTGCATTTTTTAATCGTGCTTTTTAATTTGGTTTTGATATTACATACGATTCCATTATCACTTCGCTCATCTTTGGAAGCTGGAGCAACGGAAAGTGTGCTTGGTGTTGAAAACGTTAACATACTCATTTCTCAAGCAATTGTAGTTTTTGTGCCTTTGAGTGACATGACTTCATAGACGGGATCAGGTCTTTAGTTGGCAAGACATTCTTCACACAATCATAGTAATTATCTAATTCCTTATATTAACTAAGTTAATTTGAAATTTGCTTCACACCAGAGCGCTTGAAACCGATTGAAAGTTGCACTGCTCACGCCAGAGGACGCTGTTATTAGTATTGACAAAGACGGCGTCAAAACTCAATATCTGTAGCACCAAACAAGCTACCTAACCCTAACAGTAAAATGTGATTAATTACATAGGTACATAATTTTTGTAACTCATCCCCATCGTCAATATCTACTTCCTGCACGTTGCCTTGCGCAGATTAAGGGAGCATTGGAAATTCTTTGGGAAAATCCGATGAGTTTTACAAACCTTGAATAATGAAAATTGTAAAGGGAAAAAGGTGGATTATTCAGAAGTGACAAAATGTGTTGACCTTCGTCAATAATGACATTCGAACTTGCTCCAATTAACCGCAAAATCAGAAAGTAACTACATTCGTTCCTGTTTGATTTCAAGCATTTTGTATTCTCTTTCCTGGTGGTATAAAATATTATTACGTACACTGATGTGTCGTTTTATAATTTCGTTTAGTTCTTGTAACTGCAAGATTGTTTTCTAATTTCTAGAGTTTTAAAATTATTTTTCTTGCAGATGTTATTGTTCTTCGATTTCACGTTAAATTATTTAAAAAAAATCCGTGTTTATTTTATTTGTGCATCTGTGTCATTCTATCACCTGACAATTGGAGATCCCTGATCACAATTTTATTGCTTTCAAAGAAATGTAATAGCGTGACCGTTTCAAAATTTTGAACTTAAAATGGTAGTTTTTTGCATTTAGTGGTTTGAAATAAACAAAGTGCAAGTTGTAAAATATTTTGTTATCACACCTGCAAAATCTACTTTGTATGAAGATCACCATCTATCATCGTTCTATACTCACCTTGATACATTACCGATTTATAAAACCACAAGATGTGTAATAAGCGTTCTTTGTTGAATAAAGCTTCTACTTACCTGGAGTAAAATTCTGGATATCGGTGTTAAAGTGAAGGAAGGAGAAGCTATGAGTAAGGAGATCTTCATTCCACAGAGTGCTATTTATTTTGATTTTCTTGGAAAACCTCAGCTGGTGACAATTAAAGGGATAACGTATTTTCATTCAAAAAGAATTCAAGTCGTAAAAATGGGACAGTAAGTGAAGATGAAAGGATTTATCAGATGGAACGCGATTATTTTTAAACTTGTGCAACTGCTAAGGCCAATTCCACGACACATTATCGGCTGCAGAATCTTAGTGTTGGTTAATATTTTACGAGACTGAAATCAAATTTCAAGGGAGAAAAGACATTTTGACGCAATTCCAACACCAACTTAAAAGCATCGTGTCGTAAGTCCAGCTACGACTTTGTCGCAAGTCCACGCGTATAGCGCCAAGGCTACTAGTAGCGCATCGCGTTGCTGTCTTACGCGTGGACTTGCGACAAAGTGCTTTTAAGTCTTAGCTGGACGTACGACGCGATGCTTTTAAGTTGGAATTAGACTTGCGTCAAAATGACTCTTCGTCCTCGAATATTCGTTCTTACAATCTACTGTTAGAAATGCACTCACTCAATCCTTTTAACTTTAACCTTTCATTCCTGCAAGAAGGTTGATAAAACCTTGCCTTGTCCTTCACAAGTTTGCACTTGGTCTCAAAACTTCAAAACAATTTTCTAAATTTAACTACCTACCTTTGTTTGTACAACCAGTGCAGTCGGTGAGGTGCACATACCTATACGTACAACAAAAATTGTAAATATTTCTGCAGGATAGTACAAGATTATTAATATTACAATCAAAATTTCTGTTTTTCTGCCAAACAATTGGTGGCAGTAATTACTTGGAATTAGATGTATGTAATAAACATTAACATGCTTAAAATCTGGTTTATATTTATCGTGTTAGGCTTTCTCCTTTTTCACCGTAATTATACAGTCCCGTACCATCCATCTTGAATTTGCACCTAAGAGCGTATTAGAATTTGAAAATTTATTGCAACTTTATTTCAGCGTGCCTAATCTAAAAATCTAATCTAGTGCAACTGTAGGTACAGTGATGTAGGATGTGAACTGATTAGCAATAATTTCTTAGGCGTCTAACTGTAACATCTCTTATGTGATAAGCTCATTAGCTTGTAGCTTCGAAAACGTCTGCATGTATTATGTAGCCTGAGAAAAGCAAACAGGTTTTTGTCGCGAAACTTGAAATTCATCTTTTAAGCACGCCTACGTAACTGTACCGATAGGGAAGTGCAATGAAATAATCAGCCTGCAATTTACACAACGGTTGGAAGATCTCGGATGTTTTCCTCTCGTTGTTTTACCCTCGTCATTCCTAGCTAGCTTAAACGTACCTTACGAGATTGACTAACGCCTTACAAACAATAAGTAAAACAACAACTTTAGTAGGTAGGAGGAATTCAATTCAATCCTGTAAAAGATGGTAGTCATTAAAATAGATGCAATAATTATACAACATTAAATCTAAAAAAACAAATTTTGCCACACAAAGCTAAAAATTAAAAAGCATCCGCTAAATTTTGTGATTTTAATTAGCTGAAAAGTTATGACTACGAAAATATCTAAACAGGTAAATGGGACGCGCGTTGCATGATTACAGTTTATGCATTGCGGCTGATAGCTAGAAAAACACATGAGCTATAATACTATGAGTATTACGATTGTGAGCTGTGAACATAAAAAATAAATTGAAACTAGTGCAGCAACTAGTCCGTTGTGTTCTTGATGCACATGTAAAATTCCGCCAGATTGTCTCAATTTAAAGTTCAATCAATCTCACAATTTTCTGCTCTTGAGCCGTAGCTTTTTCCACTACTATTTGAATTTTCTCAACGGCGCCCATCGAAGTAGGAACGAATAAACTGTAAATAATAGGGGAAATAAAATGAAGGACATAATTTAAACTTGACAATTCAAATATTAATTTATTTGTTGGATATTTTGCAAAACATGTTAACTTCACATCGTTACAGAATACCACTGTACTGTTTTGCTGGAACTCCCAATCAAATAAAATTGAAAGGAAACCGACCGCAGAATTTTAGAAAATCAGAATGTAAATAAAAGTAGTTTTTCTACAACGCAGTTACATAAAGTTCTCGGTAATTCTGAATCAAATTAAGTTGTTCGGGAGAATGCAGGTTCATAATATAATAATTAATAACATTCTCATTGTACCGACTGTAAGAATGATGAAATTTTCTTGGGAAATCAGTCACTTTAAGGGTAATGACAATTAAAGACTGGCACATTCTATTCCGATTCTATAAAACGCTATACCGTCGGATCACAGGAATTTTCAATCGGCAATAAAAATAGTTTTTTAAAATAAATCGAATTTAATTGCCCACTGTTATATTATCTTATAATAGTTAATAAATCATTGTTAAAGCCGTTTGTTTTTTCCAACAACAATTGCTGTTTTATCTTTCATTCAAGTAATTACGGTGCATTTATTCAAGATTTTATTCTTATTTCAGTTTTATGGAGCCAACCAGTTTCGTTTTAGAGTAAAAATAAAAAGAGATATTTTCTCGGCATTTGTTTTTAATGTGTAGCCAGACAATTGAATAAATCTACATGCACAATGGTGTATCCTCGTATATCTATTTGTATCATTACCTACCAGCTCTTTTGGTTTTGCAAAAATAAATGCGTCGTAACTCTTTAGCTATTTTATTTCCACAATTAGTGTGTTTTGTATCCTAGGTTTTGCTACCAGCATTATAATGGAGTAACAGTGAATTCATAAAATTATTTATTGAATAGACATATTTTTTATGATTTAATTCGCAGTTGTGGCAGTATTACAGTGCTCTTCAAAGCCTATGATCAATATTCAGGATTATAGAAATCATGTGAAGCCTTTAACCCAGTTTTAAGTTTAACCTTCACTTACTAGGTATGATTACAATTTTTTACTCGAGCCACATATATGTGGTTACTAATGGATTATTCACATGGGAATTTCCTCTTTCGGAACTAAATGGTGTTCATTTTACTTTAATTTCAAGCAAAAGTAGTAATTAGGAGCTACATCTTTTTATTATTTCTTATTTTCAAATTGTCCGTTTGAAGTTGAAATCTCGACAGAATACTTCTACATTTCTAGACGGAAATAACTTACTTTGTTCATGAATCGGTAAGAGTTTTTTTACAATATACTACCAATTAAAGCCAGTATTACTCTCTCAGCTGTAGTCCTTCCAGTGTTCAGTTCACTCTCAGAATGAAGTTTAGATTCTAAGCTTGCTGTTATTTTTTTTAGCGAAGAAGGTTTCTCCGGAAAAGCATTTTTTTCAATAATTTCCAAACGTGTATATACCGCTTAATTTTGTGCTTAAGTATAGTCTTTATGGGAATGCATTTTTTAACTAATTGTAAAAAGTAGATAGTTGCCGTGTTAGTCTGTGCATGTGGCGGAATTAATGGCAGAAGTGTAGTTATGTCCCATGTGGCAAGATCGGCTATAGTAGAAAAATGGTGTCTATCACGTGGTTGTTTCTTTATGTATTGTAAAATGTAAAAGCGGTCGGCATATCAAGTTTGATTTATGAAACTAAAGCAAATAAGTGCAGGGAGTCTCATCAGCATTTGATGATTGCAGCAGAAGATGATTGATTAATAAAGCAAGACCTGACAGTAACTTTACTACTTCAGTTCGACACGTTTCCATTGCTGACTGCCATCATAATTTTATTGAGTTGGCAAGAAGTGATTCAAAAAATATTTGTATCGTAGCCTCAATTGCCTTTTGAAAGGAAGTTTCAATTTTTAACCATACAAGTCTATTTTCCAACTGACAAAAATGCACAGAATTTTATCGAGTATGGTGAAAAATACACTTGGTATACGATCTCAAGTTAATTCTGTTATAATCACTAAGCAAAAACTAATAAACAATTGCACGCATAAAATTATATAATTTCTTGTATTCGTTTACGTTTGGGTGTAAGAATGAAGAATGTGATTCTTTCCTGTGTTTGTCGATCGGGAAAAGAAAGGAGACTTGTTACCGTGATTTTGTGTTTGTGTAGTGTTTAATACTGAATGTGTAGCAGTTGCACTGTATCAATGGTGTGTGTTATGCAAGTACACGTTTTGTGTTTTGTAATGGTAATTTTGTTACTTGCAGTTTTTAAAAGAAATTATTATGTAGAAAATGTGTGTTGTCAACGTTTATCGGTCATAATCACTGTGTTTCAAGATATTACAAGTGCCTACCAATGTACATACTCACAAAAGACAAGATACCTAGCTTGAAAATCATGCAGTTGTCGTGCCATATTGTTGCAAGAAGACAAAATGTTGCATATCTAACTTAAAAAAATATAATGTAATATTAGGCGCAAGGAAATAATTAAATTTATTTTGAATATATAATCATCTTACTTTGAGAGGCACCCCTTTGAATTAAATTATTACCTGTGTTGGTGACATTTGGCCTCAAAGAACAATTGCACAAGCACAATTTTACTTCTTTACCTACGATTCTGTCACTTTCTGTAGTATCCCTACAGAGAAGAAAAGTAGTAAAACTCTTGTACGATAAACTAAAATAAGGAAATTATTACTTTTGACCATTTCACTTTGAAGGTACTGATTCGGTTTCCGTTGAATTTTCATTCATCTGAAGTTACTCTACAAGTTACACGTTTTGAAGGTCGTTAGCTTCGCTTTGGTGTATGATTCGATTTCAAATCCTCGTCTCGGTGGCCTGGTCAACTGAACAGGAAACAATTAACTTAGCGGGATTTCCTTTTATTATTAATTATTCGATGTTAACTCATAATGGGAGGTACAGCACTTTCTCACTTCATAAATCAATTTTAGTACTTAGGGACAACTGAAAGGCAATTTATACATGATCGTGCTCAAACCAACGTAGATTGTCTTGACTCGAAGTCGATACAACAGCTAATGTATTCAGCTACTAGGAAATACTTTCAGGAGTAATAAAATGGCAAAAGGAAATCATAGGAAACTAAAGAAATTACAATTGAAGATAGATGCTACTACATTGCCTATGATAGTGAATTATTGAAGCGTATTACGAAAAGTCTCTAGCCAGTACTAGGTGTAGAATTGATGCCTTTTCTGGCTGCACCTTCAACAACTTTTTAACAATGCTGATTTATAATAAAGTTTATAAGGTAGTATTGTAGTTCGGTGTTGATATATATTGTACATATATGTATACATGCTATCCTTGTTGGAGGTGCAAATTTTCTTGTTCTTTAAATGTTAATGTGCTTCCAAAATTGTCAGACGACGCTTTATTTGTTTAAAAAAATATTAACTCAATTAACCTTTCCCCCATTTAGCGTCTGTTAAAATGATTAGTAAATAGCACTTCGTTTTTCCTGGGTAAAAAATATTTCTGAAAAGTTTAAAATACTTTACAAACCTATGTAACATACTTTGCACCTTCACAGACTAAACATTCGTAGTGCGCGTAGAAATAAATACTAATAGAATATCCTTTGTCCGAACTAATTCAGTTTTGATTGAATTCTGTTAAAATTGAATTTTCAGAACCCGAGCCAGCCTCTAAAACTTTACCATCAGAGGAGAAAAGAGGGTTGGAAGAGAATGTAGTTTACGATTGTAATCTGTGTGAGTCAAGATTTTCCGACTCTCAAGACTTGGCAAGCCATTCATCCTTAGTCCATGCACACAGTCATCCCGCTGAGTGCCGAGTATGCTTAGGTCGATTCATTAATGATACGGAACTCGGAGCTCACTTGAAAGTGAAGCACATACAAGGAATCAGTTTAGCGACCGCTGTCGCTGCTTCCGCTGTCTCCAAGAACAATAATAATAACAACAACTTCTCATCCCTTCCACTCACCTCTGAATCATCTCAACTGGATACCGAAGGTGAAAGCATATTGCCCAAAACGGGAAGTAACCAGAGAGCATCACGGAGGGCAGTGAGGAAAAAAGAGCAAACGACCAGGAGTAATCGAAGATTTATTAATAGTGTTAAAAGCAATCAAATTTCGTATTCGATATTCGATCAAAATTCGAATGACTCGGATACTAAAAGTTCAACACCCTCCCCTTCGCCGCTACCACCTGCACCAGCATCCGCAAACCCAGAGCAACTGCAACTGAGCACGAATACAAATACAAAGAAGAACCCTATCCCTCCAAATCACTGTAAAATTTGTGCATTAGATTTTGAAAGTTATTATCACTGGAGAGAACATGCTGTCTATCAACATATTTTTACTAAAAATCCGTATCCTATTGTTGAAATGAACTATGTGATGGTTACACTTTTGAATCGTACTGTAAATCAACACACCGCCAGCAACAACAACAACAGCAGCAGTAATATTTCATTGGACAGTAATAGTTATACTAATAATAGTGTAAATAATAATTGCCAAGACTCTACTAATGGAATTAAATCGCAAGAAAAACTAAAACTCACTATTTGTAAAAATAAAGGAAGGAATTACATAGTGAAGAAATCCTCAGTGTCTGATGAGTCAGAATTTACTGACGAAAACTCGAATACTTCAATGACTGTTGTAGATCTTAAGTCTCAATCACAACCACAATCAGCAACTCAGATACAACCTATTGACCATAGTAGTTCGACAACGAATAATACTACGAATAATAACAGCATTATTAGTAATAATATCAGCATAAGTAGCAGTTCGTACGAAACAAAAATTACACATACGAACAATATCATAATTCCTGAAACGGGTTCAATCCTCGAGCAAAGGCTTAAAAGATCTCTTCGAAAATCCTCCAATGGCCAAAAATCTGACTCATCCAGTGAGTGCGGAGATAAAGAAAATATGCCGTCAGAAGGTGATATTGAACTGAGAGGAGTCGTCATCGAGAGGGACAGAGACAGAGATCGTGAGCAACTTCAGCAACCATCTATATCTGCTTCGTTCAGATCTTTAGAAAAATATCCAGGACTTACAATTGAATCCAATCCTCAACCCCTACCACTGTCGCCAGCACTGCCACCGCCTCTGCAACCAGCATTGTCAGCACCATCACCACCACCCACAGTCACAATTAAAAAATCCGTCCCAGCAAGTGGTACGGTCGTGTACCTAGGCAGCAGTGCTTCGGAAAGTGAAAGAGCTTTAGCAAATGCAGGCAATTCTAAAATGGTTATTATTCAAAATGATATTCTTCATATTGGAGATGATGCAGCTGCACAGAATTTACATAGACTTACAACTGCAGGCTCTTGTCATTTTACAAGCAGTACCAATGCCCTTCATATTCCCCTGACTTCATCAAACCCACAACTTAAACTTCAATTTCAACGAAATGGTGTATCGCGGAAATCCTGCGAAAATTCACCTGAGGGCGCTCCGGATCATGATGGTTCCGAAATTAGTCGTCCTTCCAAATTTGCCACTAGGAGCTGCACTGATGTAAGTTATTAATACTTGATAATATTGATTAGCATTATTTTGTAGTAGTATGATGAAGAACATTGCCATTTTACTCTTAATGAATAGTAATCATAATTACGTAGTGCCTTACTTAGCACTTTTAAATGCTCCTCTCTATTGTCACTTAACGATTCAATAATTATAGCCTACGATACTACTAGTATATACCTAGTAATTAATTACAAACTTTTCTCCAATCCAGTTGATGTGTCAATATAAATTTTAAAAAACGCTTACAGACCTAGAATTCATCAGCACATATAAATTCTAGTTCATTTTTCCATCGATATGGCGTGAAAAGGACAAGATTGTTTTTATCTTGCTTAAGGTTCCCAAGTTGCTTGAAAATATCAAGGAGAAAATAGTTAGTGGAAGAAGGTTACAAAGAGTCGGAACAAAAAAGCATCAAAAACAGGTTTACAAGTTGCATATACACAGAAGAGCACTTAATTTACTAAATTTGAAAAAAATAGCTCGGTGGTGCTTTATCGTTATTAAAAGTAGCACAGTGTGCATGACGCAACAGATAATTTCGCTTTACTACCGCAAACCACGGTCTGATTGGAGCTGTTTTCTTTTAATTGTTGATTTTTCCCTCAAACTAATGCTTACTTCCCGACCATCATCCCTGATAAACGAAATCAATGGACTTAGAACTATTTATTTGTTTATAATGCGTTAGATGATATTCCTTCCTATTTATTTCTACATACGCATTTACATGGCGGTACGTATTTACACTGAGTTTACCCCGATAAATCCACCCCTCAGCACAATAAGTTGCAGACTGATTTGTTTACTCTTTGACTTTGACTCAAATTTACGTTACTTAACCAAAAATGCCACAACCTCAAATACCCAGGATAGCCATACGATTACACGAGGAAGAAGGAAAAATAAATGAATTATATTTCCGGTCACCCGTACGGGGAAAACGCAAAAGGTTAAACATTAAAAGAGTTCAAAAAAGTCTACTTATATGTAAAGGTAATAAAGACCTCATAACAATTACTGTGTACGGAAATGTTCTATTTGGTTATTTAGAATAACTAGAATATTGATTTTGATACACTTGGGTTTTCTAGCTATTCTAGCTTGCTGATACATAGTCTGGATACTTCAAGCAAGGATCTAGACAAGGCTTCTCAGACAGTTATTATTTCGTGTAAAATAGTGCCTTAAATACTACGTACTTCTGAATCCAAAATATTGTTAGGCAATTATTTGAAAAATGTCAATACTCAATACTATTGAGAAACCATTTCTTATTTTATAATTCTCAAGTAGAAATGAAACGAACTAAGTACAAACCAGTCGGACATACGTGGCAACAAAGCCATGAAAGTTATTCAAATAGCTTTGACCGCTATCTGTGGAAATGTGTATGTATGTAGTATGCTATCTGTACTATACATATTGTTCGGTTTAGCTTGCC
This sequence comes from Ptenothrix huangshanensis, assembly GCA_036851915.1. NCBI lineage: Eukaryota > Metazoa > Arthropoda > Collembola > Symphypleona > Dicyrtomidae > Ptenothrix > Ptenothrix huangshanensis. The sequence continues at coordinate 12,393 of JAAXYX010001039.1, forward strand.
CTATTTGTACTTGTTGTTTACTACAATTGATTATGCTTTAGAAATGCAAGCGGGTTAGACGTTATTGGTGATGACCACTACGGTTAAGTACACTGTAAAAACTGGCGTATCTATAACACAAAAAACCTACACGTATTTAGGATAATTTTACGCAGTTAGAATGGACCTTAAGTTCACTTTAAGTGATTTTAAATTTCACGCATCTCGCAGTGTAAGATTTGTTTTTAATTCGTGATACACTTAAGATGCATCCTAATTGACTTCATAATTAGGCTAAATGTGAGTAGGTTTTTTTTTGTTTTCCATGCCAAGATTGTTTAGTTTTCAGGGTGTACCTCTATTTCTGATCATAAGACGAAACAAATTTAAATTTGTTCTTGATCTTTGGCTCAGAACTCACTCAGTTCTCGCAGACAGGAGAGTAGTCACTTTTGCCTTTTACTGTTTGGGGTTAGGATCTGTGCATTTCTAATACATCTCAAATTATGTAATAAACAATCCTAAGACTGAGTTAGAGTTTCGATGTGCGAAACTAGTTCCATTGCCATTGCCGTTTATCTGTAGAAGTGTAAATATAGGCTCGGTTGTCTTTGACGTAAAGCTTTTTTTTGCCATTATCAACATGCTATGAATTAATTTAACGTTGGAAACGTGATCATCATAGCATGGACATGAAGATGTAAGTGAAACATAACTTAGAAAATGATATCAAGTGTAGCCCTGCCTCCTGCATTCATGAATGAATTCAGAAAGTGGGCTCTCACATGGCCACTTTTAATGTAGTAAAGCCGTAGTGGCTTCCAATTCATAAACCAATACTAAACTTTACCATGCATAGGCACTATACTACCGTAGACTTGCAAGTGGCTGTCAAATCCTCGTTGTAATACTATCAGCACTTGTCAGGAGCTATAAATACATCCATGTTATTGTGGGCATACATGAATACAAATCAGAATTTGCACCACATACAAATAGGTTCATCAGAGAAAGAGCTGACGATAACAACAACAGTGTATCACCGTTCAATTTTAATCGTCTGTCTATAAAATTGACTGTATGAACTTGGTCTCGTTGCCTAATCTATCTTCATACAGATTTTGTGTACATAAATATCAAACGCATTAACACCAACATACACACTTGTGAAATATCTAGTTGAAAGTCTAGACGGGATTGGACAATCTGAAACTTTTTATGTTTGAAAGGAACCTAGTCAACAATGTATGTAGATGGGTACCTACATCAATTCACGTAGGTAGCTGGTTGAATCGGTAGCACATACGGGTGAATGAGGAACTCGCACGAGTGTACTCATCGTTTTTTTTCTGACGTCTGAGTAAGCTATTGGTAATACTGTAGAGAAAGGCAAACTTTATTAAATAAAACTTGACACTGTCCTCCAACGAGGGTAGCCTAAAAGACTCGGTATACTTATTTTCATGGGGATTTAAGTTTTTATTTAACTAGGTTAATACATTCCAAAGAAGTTCGGCTTCCTTTCCCCTTCTTCGAAAAATTTAGTAGATAGCGCTTGTATTCCATACTGCAGTTAAATTCTGGTGATCAAATAAATGTATTTTATTTCTACCTATTTACACAATTTTTAACTGGAACCAGTAGTTGTAAAAAAGTAAAGAGTTAAAATGAAAGAATAACACACACAAATAGTTGAGTATAAACTATCAAGTGTTACAACAGCAGCTGCCTTCAATAAGTATTTCGTAGAGACGATTGTAAGTTCTATTATAAATAAATATATAGATATTCAAATTAGTCTACGTTACTGTGGTCGTGGTTACATATTTTTCTATTTTGTAACTGTAACAGTTTATATGTAGGTACATATTATTATATTTGTTGTACTAGGTATTTGTGGCAATTCGTTTGTAAAATGTATAAAAATATAATTGTAGGATACAATTATGCGTATATATGTATTTGATACCTAATTGTATATCTGATGATAATATACATGCCTACGTTGCAAATGATGATATCATACCACCAATTAATGAGACTGAATCATCTGTTGGGTGGTTATGGTTTATATTGATAGTTAAGAGCTCCCTAATCGGTAGTAAGTAGGAGAGACCAGAGACCAGACATGCAAACTTGCAAACGCAAATTATTATTTGCCGACAGTAAGTTTATAGCCAAGGTAAACCATGCCACATTGAATACCCATGTTTAATGTATTTATGAAAGAGAAGAACAGGGGAATAGGAGGCTACCTACTAGAACTTACATACTACATACACCTCGTTGTATACCAGCTCAGTGTAATTTTTCAGTGTTCAGCAACTACTTGGCATGATTTCAGTCGTACAATCAGTTAGCATAGTATCAACACCCTTCAGTTACTTTTATCAAGGCTTCGCGTTCAATTTCAAATCATAATAATAAGGTTTTACTTCGATGTTCAATAACCAGTGCCATACATTTTATTAGTAGCTAGCATGAGCTCGTAGATATCCTTCAGTGCCGAAGCTGATGCTCACTCGATTTTTACAAGAATTAACAAATAGAAGAAAACAGAAGGTAAAAGTGTGAAAAGTGATTATTGGAAATTCAAATTCGTGATAGAAGTAACATTACATAATCAGAGATTGTTTTGAACGGATCTATAAAAATTTGACTCCATGCTCAAATCCATGTGCCACCATGGTACGTACAATGTACACGGGATCTCCGTCCGCGTCTACTGTACTCATCATGTAAGTCATTGTAAGAGAATTCAAAACATGTTTCACAAACTGATGATGTAAAACATTAAATTGTAGCTAATGTTCTCGCACATTCTGTAGGAACGATGTTTCTACTGCAAGTCGTGGATTTATTCTTTATCCCTTTCGTTTTCTCCAGCTGTAAGACACTGTAGACCTCAACGGTGCTGAAATTACTCCCTAGTTCTCCCTCTCACTGTACTCTTTTTGCCATTCACACACTCTCTCTCTTTCGTTCTCTGCAATACCTTACATTAATAAGAGATAACTTGCACTTTCCATATTTTGGTTGTTGAACAAATCACGCACATGTGCAAATGTGTAAGACATAAAGACCATTTAACTATTCCAGAATAAACTTCTATTGTGGCTGTATTATAAAATAATAATAACTGATTTCAACGAAGATGAAATGGAAAATGGACTATTCAGATTCCACATATTATTTGCAATGGTGTCAAGTTGGAAGCTACAATAAGTAAGTCAGGCCAAAGTTGGATCCAACACTATTTAGTATTTCCATTACTGTTAACCAACTAAGTAATCAAGAGAACCTTTGGTGACCTCTTTCTCTAAGAAAGGCTAAGCTTTGCTGTCTAATGGAAGTAGATACGTGACAGCTAATAGCTTCCGAGTTAATACGATTGTAACTACTTTTGCCATTACCACATTAGCATCGAGCCATTTTATCCCCATTAAAATAGTAATACAAAATCTAGCCTAAGGTCGGATATTAGTTAAGTGCTCTCTTTTAACCTCACAAAAATTTATTAATTAAAAATTCCTTCTGTCTACATCGAAACCCGAACGCTCAGGTTGAAAGTGCAGTGCAACAATACGCAGAAACGCGAACAAGACACAAGAAGCATCTCTATATAGCTATCGTGTAGATTAACCCGCCTTCATTCTATTCGGATTATGAGTTTTATTACACGTGTCATAACTACTCGTGGTCCGCCGTCGTCGTCGTCATTTCATTATCGATTTTTGAAATAAATGAACTTTAAATTAAATTACCCAATTCAAATAATGAATTAACTTCTGAGTTACATGATTTCGTGAAACTAAGCAACTTTTATGGAGTCATAGATAGATTGCGAATATACTGTAATACACTTAAATACAGATATTTTGATAAAGACTAAGTAATATAGAGTCCCAAGTAAATCAACTACTCTGACGAGTTTCCCTTATTGTACTACTTGTATTTCTTTCAACTACATACTTCGTTTTAACTTTCCATGTTGATTTAACCTTTTTAGCTCGTCGTGTGTAAGGAAAGATAACATTGTGCCTTATGGGAATTACATTGGTTTCCGCAGTACACAATACGCATCGGTGGGGCCGTAAAGGTTAATTTAATTTGATATGATATTTGATTTTATTCCGTTAGGAATTCTAAGCCGACGTGTACCAATGATTTCAAGCAACAGATACGAATAATTTGACTATAAATACCGGCCGCTAGTAAGGATTAAATTGTAGCAATAACAGCGAGTGTCAGTCTAATACAGTCATTCAGTCTATGATTGTATTTTATTTGTCCAAGGCAAATATTAAACATGAAAGTAGTAACGGCACGCAGGGTACAAGTATTGAATATTATTACGCTGTCCCCAGTGACGACACGATTCGTACATGCGTATGCATGTCTGCAGTGCGAGTAGTGAAGTGCGTTTCAGTTTCTATTAAAGAGATTTGGAGAACCACAACCAGTATTCGGTACGTCTGTGTCACCAAACCATTATTAATTCAAATAGAATCCAAATTCTCCCCACCTTCCTACTGTTTAAAAAAGCTCGTTCTTTTCAACCTTTTTAACAGCTTTGTGGGGCAGCGAGTAGTAGGCAAATATATTATTCTACCTACCTACATCTACCTTAAATTTTAATAATATTAATGTTCATATGCGTGCTCGCATTGGTATCGAGAGTGGTATCAATAATTAAGTATGTATACCTAAATAATTGTATTCACACAATTTCATACCCATCGTGATCGTGATGATAGCATGGATATGGCCCACTGAAATGGATACCTTCTTGCAAAATCATTTCCTACTTTTCAACCATGATAAAGTTTTACTCATGTTTAGAATTGTACGCGATTTGAATCGATTTCGGAGTGTTTAACCGTCAAACGTCAAACAAAAAGTACAATTTTAGTGATTTTAGGCATATTTTGATCATTGGTGAATTAATTATGATCAAATCGTTTTGATAGGTAGGAACCCACTTAGGAATTTAACTAACTATTGATTTTATACTATATTTAATATAGTATAAGTATATTAATATAGGTACCTACATTATTGGAGTCATTCCGAGCTTTGAAGTTTTATTCAATTTCCTATCGTTTAGCTTATTGCACATTTGGAACTGTCATTTTTGCGTAATTCATCGTGTATAAATACTTAATACGTAAACCTTATTCCACAGTATACCGTTTTCTTTAAGCATGAGATATTTTCTTCGTATGGTTGCTAGGTAATTTAAAATTACAATCCAAAAGTGGTTGAAGTACAGTGCCGTATTTGCTCCAGTGTATTAAATTGGCAATAGGCGAAAATATATTAGATTTGGTTTGAAACGCAAACATACTTAGGTATACAGTATGAGCATGGCTATAATTATAGGTAAGCATCTTCCTGAACTTTATTGGGGGAAAAAGAGACCGGACATATACCTAGGTAGGTATACGTAATACATACGTAGGTACCTGCCTACATGGGTACCTAGGTAAGGTACTAGGTATATAGACCTACAGGTACTTCGCTAGTATGTAAACAGTAGACAGTCCATCAGTTGGCAAATAAGTATTTGCTATGAGACGAGGTATCTACAATTCACTTTTTATTTATTTACAGATATACCTAAATTACTGATCAACAAACTTACCCAATATATGTATATGCCACTCTGTGTATTGTTGTACCTAGAATGTTGATGGATGGACCAGTATGCCCTTAGCTTTTTTGCTATAAACAGAATTCTTTTCCGTCGAAGAATTCGTATAATTGTCCTTATTAGCTTGCCTGCCTCCGATTTAACTCTAATGCCATGTATGTTATTAGTAGAACCACCTTAGATTGAAATGAGTGCAAGATTTCGAATCGTGAGGGCTATAATCTATAGTTTCACCATTGCGTATACCGGTAGCTCTTTTTCCCTCGTCAACGATGAATAGTTCTTGTAAAAATGGAATACATATGAGATGTTTTCTAACACAGAGCTTTGAAGGATGATTTGATGACAAGAAGTTAAACAAAATGTTTAAATATTTATGCAGCTTTACACTGCACTGGGTGCGTTTTTCTACTCCATAATAATCAGCCACTTATCGTTAGTGTTATTAGATTAAATACGGGAAATTCCGCGATTCATATTTTATTCGCGTATAGAAATACTAAATGTACATACCTATTTCCCAGTCGCTACTACAGTCCACTGTACTTGCAAAATTGTAAACATTTCTTACACCATAGCTTGTATACATAGGTCATATACTACGTAGGTTATACCTCTGATCTTTCATCACGTATTTGTGCTTTAACTGTGAATATAATTGGAGGTATTTTCGTATTTTCACGCATATGTATATTCCCTAGCATAACCATTACATTACAATACATACTTGAACATATGAGGAGTTTTTTTCGCAAAAGGGCTTAAGTCCGATGGAAATCTAATAAACTTAGGCCCTTTTGTCAAAAATGTAGTCATATTTATGTATTTAGCTTGGTTATATGGGGAAAGAGCCCTTATTGCCTTCTTTCTGTTTCTGTTTTACTTATTAGTAGCAGTTATTGTTTACGTAACAGATGTATCTATAGTCATGCTTTTGTCTGTACCCCAGGTTGAAGTTAGCAGCTAAAAGTTATTAGTGTGTGATACGAAACTGGTGCCGCCGGCTGGAGCTGAAGAGGTAGTGGTGTACTGAAAATGTCATTTGTGTGGCGTTGTATTTAACTTTACGGCTCTACCTTCGGATCCTAATGAAAGGTAGTCACCAGGAAGTCATCATACATGTGCTCGTACACAATAGTCAAGTCAGGTGCAAGCAAGTCTTCGATACAAGAACGATAAGTAACCGAAAGTTACTACCGAAAGTTCACGTGTGAGTCGCATGCAGCAAATTTATTTAAAGTGCCTGCAGTTACCTTAAGATTCACTTTACGGGCACAATGGTATATATATTTTTCTCTTGTGATTACACACATGTAATTATTTAAATGAGGAAAGTAAACTAAGTCTCCCGCAATTTTGTTTAGCTCATTATAACCGGACGTTAGTATTGGAACTTAGCTTGAAATACGGTTCATCTGGTCAGAATAAAATTCCAAATACCTAGACTGTACACAGCAACTAATTAGTCTGAATTTCACAGGTTTAAATTTTATTTTTGTGTATTAGGTTTTGACGGATTGTCACAGTGCATGATTGACTGTTTTGAATTGGTGTACCCGATGGATATCCATATTTTAGCTTCCCATTTTTGGCATGGTATTTATTTGCCACTCTTGATACTTTCACATGTAAAAAATAAAAAATTGCAATAGTAAAACTGTGAGACTGAAATTTGAATGACCATTTTAAATACCATAAATTGACAAGAGCACTGTTTATTTCTGGATCAATGCTACTTTGTACAGTGGTAGATTAAAGTACCCTAACTGCTATACAAATTATGTAGGTAATCATCACTTCTGCGGCTAAGATTAGATAGTATATAAGAAGTAAATCTAAATAGTAATGATTAAAAGTTATAAATAGTTTGTAATGAATAGTTGTATGACTATTACAGTTGTGTACCAGTGACTTAATAAAAATTTCTTTCAGTGTAAATAAACATGAAAGTTCTTTCCATTGTATTTTAATGCTTCTGAATAGCTGTAGCCAATTATCGAAATAGCCAAAAGTAGAGAACTGTACTCTTCCAACTACATAACTACTCCACGCACAGTACAGCACCGTAACAGTTGACTTTGAAGTATAAAATGATGAATATATCAAAAAAGGAAAATGATTAAAGTTGAAAGTCGTTGTCAAGTTCTGCTTATGTAAAGTTAAGTTTTGGACTTTAGAAGTTACCGTAGAATCTTTTACCTTGAGCTTGAGACAGACACCGTTTCCTCGAGTTCTACAATCCGCGTTGTGGCTACATATGTATTTGTATATACGCACGTAGAGTGCGTGATAAGGACAATACACGTTGTATACTACTTGCCTTGTAATTTATCACTAATGGCTCTCATTCGCTTGTCCAGCGGACAGCGGTAGTTTAGACTTGGAGTTGAAGCTAGGATTCTCCAGTCGAAGTTCTAGTTCCAGTTGTATATCCTGTCCAGTTCATGCCATTCCCTGCTAGCGGTTTTGGTAGGAGCAGTATTAGCGTAGTAGTAGTCGTAGTCGTAGTCGTAGTAGTAGTAGTAACCTCAAGTGGACCTAAGATAATAGTCCAGTCAAAGGAAACCACGTCGAGTCAACTTGGAGTCGAGCGCAAAGCATACTTCTTGAGTATTAGCAGTTGAAGTTGTCTAGTTTTTTAGTTTTGCGGACTAAAGGGGACATGAGACGGGTAGCCACGAGGAGGTGTAGGAAAAGTGTATCTGGCTCATCCATCATTACCGTTCTACGTACAACGGAACCGGACGGGACATGACAATACATTGCAAATAGAAATGTACGTTACTCAAACGAAACCAAAGGTGTAAAGCCAGACCTCCCTACCTATCCGGAGTACATACGTGTACCTCCGGTTTCGATCATCACAAAACCAGTGCCTTTTCATCTGGAACTAGTATGTGTGTCAAAATTTGTATGACCAAAGTCACCGTAATCGTACGTACCATTGAGAATGAGATTGTTTACATAAATACTTATCTGAACACACACCAGTTCGCGATCTCATAAATATTCAGTTGTCAGGATGATCGTTGCGTGCCTTTGCTTTTGTCTTTTGAACGCCTCTCGGGGACAGAACGGACTGGAGTAATACTTCAAGTTTATCTCAACATTACAAGACAGCATAGTAAGCTAATAGTTGTACAAGTACAAAGTGTAAAACGACGAGGAGAACGGTCTGCTTTCTCATTAGCATGAGCGACGTCGGGAAGAAGTAGACAATTATCTTTCTCCTTTCGGTTTGATTTCCGTATTTATTTGTATTCAGGATCGGAAACGAAAATCGGATTTTGCGACCGTCTAATACAATAGTCATTTTCAATACCAACGTCCTACTCTCACCGTCCGACATTCTGACATAAGTACAAGCAAGCTTCTGTGTCCTACTAGTTATTACCCGTCTCTGTTCTCGACTGCACGGCGTAGATCAACTTTACTCAAAGTACAGACCTACAGTACAAACTATCAAAAGTAAACCCTAGTGTAGAATCGTGAACCATGAACTTTGGAGAAATTCCAAAGACGAAAGACAGATTCAACAACTACAAATATAATAATTATATTCCAATGTTACAATTACCATGTACCAGGAATTTATTCTTATGTACCGATATATTTTGGTGGTGGAATGAATTGAGGCTGCAATTTACAAACAATAATCAGTACAACAGATAATAACACGAATTAAAAAATAATAAACACGTATTTCACTGGAATCATCCCATCATTATGAACAGCATAAAACTTGAATAAAAACGCTTGATAAAACTAAAGCATACAGATTCAAAAGTTTAGTATAATCAGTTAATTAGCATAACTGTAAGTAATCAAAATTAAATATTTACATCATCGATTCAATCCAATTACCTATTCAATTGTTCCGAGAATTGTAGGGAAGATCATCGCACGAAACTGATATTCATTTGTTTTTTGTTTGGTTTCGGATTTTGGTTGTATGTATATATAATATTATAATTGCATAGATTTACGCATGTAAATATTTGCACCCTGAAAAGAAAGTCATCCGAAGCACATGAATGGAAGACTTGACTTGACTTAACATCCACGTGTTCCGGAGATGAGCTGGTTTTGCAGTGTAGGTTGACACTTATGAATTCAATGTTTATAGAAGATAAAAAAACATTTACAATAAATCCAATATTTTTCAATAATATTTTGTATGCATGAATTCCTTCCGCGAATTAGAGACAGACACGAATAGAACGGAAAAGATTTTAGAGCGTCATAGATTACAGATGAATTGGAATTAATTCATTATAATGCGATTTGCTTGAGCATGACTTTTATTATTTTCTAGCTACCTATTTCATTATAGCATTTGTATTCAGTGTCATTCTTTACAGTGTAGTTATTTGCAATAGTTATTATAATTAAATTATTCATATCATTTCACAAACAGTTCTTATAGGAGTACCAAAGTGTACGATACATCTGTGTCTACGATGTTTTCTGTTAGTATATGCAATCCTACCTGGTTTTTGATCTTGCATTTCTCTGCACCAGATAAGTATCTACAAAACACTACACGTAATTTTAAGTAGAGAGTAGAAGCTGTGGATTTATTCCAGATTAAAGTATGTGCTAGATGCCGAAATGCAACTGGGATAGTAATGTCAGTAAAAGAAAAATGAGAACACATGTCTTGCTCTGTTCTGTCACTCACTCAGTAATATGAGTGTTACTAATCATAATAATAACAATAATAATAATGATAGTGTAAGAATAATATACTGATGCATATAATATTTGTTTGTCTTTCTATGAAATTGTTTCAGACAGCGGAACAGTGTATCTTGCCAACTCCAACTGAAGAACCTTCCGTGTCTGACATGATCTCGGAGCATATTAGTAATCTGACGAAAGATATGGTCGAGTTCGAGCCCACACCAAGCATTGGAGAGAATGTTAGTGTGAGTGCACTGGATATGGGAGAAGCTTTTGTGAATGGTGAAGATAGTCCAGACAAAGAGAAGAACATTTCGATAGTGGCAGTGTGTTCGCCAACTACCACCCAACAGGGAGCAGCACAGGAAAATGAACAAGTTCATAGATCCCCTCAACCAACAACACCCTCATCCCCCCATGTGAATGGGGATTTTCAGATCTCCGCTTCTAATGACTTATGTGGCCAAAATAGTGCATCGGAATCTACCGCAATTTCAGTAAATTCTCCGCCTTCGAGTAATAAAATTATTATTAGCCATCATGGACATAATGAAAATGAGAATCCAGCCGTTGACAATAATTCTGACTCAGACTCTGGACTGGTGATTCATTTGCCAGAAGAGACAGGTTATGAGGATGTGTCGGATGAGGAGACGGTGACCACCAGAGGAGAGAAAGTTAGCGCAAATAGTAGTGACAGTGGCAATGGAAGTGGTTCCGGAAACATTAGCGTCAAAAGTAGTGGCAATGGTAATAGTAATGGTAATGAGAATAAACCGAATCAAGAGGTGGCATCAAGTGAAGGTGAAATTATTACTGGTGATCCACCAGAGAACGACTCCGATGATTTTCAGTGCCGAGTTTGTGGGAAGAATTTTTCATCTGATGAGGAAGTTGGAAATCATTTTAGTTCTGAACATTTTCGAACCAGTAGTAATATCTTGGAACCTGAGAGCCCAGCTCCGGCTATAATTCAACGAGAGATCTACACGGACGAGTTAGACGAGCAAAGACCGAGTCGGGAAGAGAATTTGTCTCATTTGCATGTACAAAACACTACTTCTGGGATGATGCCAAATAATCCAACCATTGCTCGACCTTCACCCCTGCATCCCCATCAACCTCATCAGTCTTTAAGTCATTTAAGCCGTATGGACCCGCCACATACCATGTCCATGAGAACTATGCTCCCAACCAATGGTACGCCTCCACATGTATCTTGTTTTCGTTCATTTGTTCCTCACTCCTTGGTTTTTGTGTGTTTATTTATTTACTTTGACTTTTTCATTTAAATCGCTCAGTAAAATTTCTTTCTAATTTTTTTTTATCTCATTCTAACTATGTAATCATTAATCTCCTAAACTCTCTTTTCCCCTTGTACAGTTTCTCCCGTTTCAAATAACTTGCGACCACCACTGTCCTCTGCACCGACCAATTATGATATACATCAGCAAGTGAATGTAAGGGGAAGTTTCACTGCTGCTCCTTCAGGAAGACCATCGCTTACTGTAGGGTCTCATGTAAGCCAAAGACATGTGCCAAGTTCTCATGTCCAACCTCAAATAGCCCCTTATCCAACTTCTCTACACATGGCTCTTACCAATCCCAACAACCACCATCGAACATCCCAGCAAGCAGCGCACCAACAAGCACATCAGCAAGCACAGCAACAAGCGCATCAGCAAGCCCAGCAGCAAGCGCAACAGCAAGCGCAACAACAAGCGCAACAACAGCAACAAGCACAACAACAACAAGAGCAGCAACAACAAGCACAGCAACAATCACAACATCATCATCATCTCCAGCACCACCACCAGCAGCAGCAGCAACAGCAGCAACAACAACAACATCAGCATCTTCATCACCAGCAACAACAACAACATCATCACATTCATCAGTTACAACAACAACATCAGCAACAACAGTCGGCAATGATACGCAATGCGCATGAAACTGATGGACCTCGAATTGTAGATGTAACTTCTATGCACATACCACATCAAATCCGACCTATCCCTAATCCCGCAGCTGTACACCACTACGGTCAAAATGAACCCGTAGCGACTAACATGACCATGGCTCACCAACAATCACGGCAAATGCAGCCTCCCACTTTAACGAGGATGTACACTCACAATCAGCAACAGGTCCACCAGCAACAGCAGCAGCAACCATCGCAACAATCGGATCCACTTCTTCGTCTTTCACGCACCACAGTAGCAAATCAATCTCAACAAATCCGAAGTGGCCAAACTCCGCAGTTGATTCTGGGTAAAAGGTCCGCTTCCACAGAATTAATTGAGAATATGGCCAAGCAAGCGAGGTATGAGAGTAGTCGAAATGAGAGTATACAAAATGCACATGGTCAAAATTTCAACGGCCTCCACATTTTACACGGTCAGTTCAATCATACTAATAGTACTAGTAGTAATCATAGAAACCGTCAAGCACCCATTGCACATTCCAGTCACAGCCAGTCAGTTTCCCCTGCTAGTATTTCTCCAAATATTCGAACTATTCCATCTCCACCTGAACTACCCCCAGTGGACAGAAATATCACAGTTTCCTTGGGCTCGGTGGGCTCAAGTGGGGTGAGTAGTGTTCGTCTTGGGAATGCCATTACACTCAGCGTATGTCCGAGCTCGGAGTCACAACAAAGGAATTCTGGTCCAAGCATGTCGTCCTCCACATCTAATGCTGGAAATTCAAAGAATTCCATGGCTCAGCATAAAGTTCATTATATGAATGCAGCAAATGTAACAAATGCTCTGGCTGTCAGAGGAGTGACAGTCACACCCGCTTCACCGCCAGATCATCCGCACCTACGTAATGGAGACGGCCATAATTCACCTCACGCTCCATCCACGCCATGCTCAAGTCCGACGGCAGGTGGTGCTTATTCGGTTATTCAGCGTATCGATCGAAATCCCACATCCATTAGTCCTGTCAGAAACTTTAGTCCACCGGTACAGAGTGTGCAGACATCACAAAGTAGCCATAGTCAGGTAGCGCATCAGTTTGTAGTACCCAGAAACCCTGCTCCGCGTGCCATTTCCAATGGAATTCCCACTGCAGCACATTCGACTGCTGTACTAGAAAGACCTCATCGGCCACCAACTGTCGATCTGACTGATGACGACATTCTTCAGCATTCCATGGAACAGCAAGGTCGCCCCATTGGAGCAGGTCCAGGGCATCTTTCTCTGGTTTTGCACCGTGGAAATTCGTCGGCTGCTGCTGCTGAAACTGCTCGTCAAATGCATGCACATCCTTCACGAGCACATCCGGGACCACCTACTTCACAAAACAACCCCTCCAGCTATCGCCCATCCTCCCGACCCATGCTTCCGTGTGGTCATTGCAATCTAGTTTTCAGTTCCGTACAAGCTTTAGAGGAACATAAAATGTCAATTCCTGGATTTGGACATCGACCTAATCCTCAGGTTAGTAAAGCTACCACCCCGCAAGTTATTCGACCGAGTGGGGAACCCGTCCGACAAGTGAGACATCCACCGCCTCCACAGCTGCAACAAATGAGGACACCGAGCCCCAGTCGAGCGTCTGAGAGGAATACGAAAAATCTGTACATTCCTATACTCGACTTGAGTCGGATGGACCAGACTAGATTAAGACGACTGGAAGAAATGGGTATCTCATGCGTTGTTCCTCTGACAGGGAATGAAAGAAGCGTGGGTCATATGGGAATCCCTGTGATGTCTTTAAGACAAGATGGCCTTCTCACTCAATTTCCGTGGGACAATGTCCTTCCCCTTGGTCCGGTTCATTCGTCAGCACAGTACGCAGCAGCTTCAGCAGTAGCTGCTGCTGCTCATGGTGGAAATCCGGTCATTAGCTCACATGGAAATCGAATGCCTAGTCCTCACCAATAGTAATTCTGAATTCAGATAATATACAATTCCAAATCGTTCAATCGTGTTCAACTTTTGAAAGGGAAACAAATGTGACAAGAATCAAGCTCCGGCCCATGTGCAAAAGGTGTAGTATATTTAGTAACTATTTATTAATAAAACATAACTAATAAGGAAACTATTATAATTATGGTAGAACCACCTTTACTATGGTTCACTACACACATTTCTAATGTCCTGCACCGATGTGCATACATTTTTAACATCTGTAACTCCGGACCCTTACTTTATGAATGTATTTAATACTATACATAATAATTATATATACTATACCTTTGATTATTACCGTTCGGTGTTCTGAAACTCATGCTGGTCCTGTCTCATTGTTATTGCATTATGTACTCATGTAGGTACTGTGTTTAATCATGAATACTGTCGTTTTATAGAGTTGTTAATTCAATCCAGTTATTGTTGTGTTGTAAGCTGTCGTTGAAGATGCGGTATAAACCGCTTGTGTTATAACTAGGGTGACCAGACGTCCTGATTTAGGCAGGACAGTCCTGATTTGGAGGTCGAATTTTCGCGTCCTGATTTTTGGACATTTTGTCCTGATTTTGGAGAAAGGCAAAAAATTGCGTACG